>PVLD010026738.1:0-21767 GCA_004027595.1 Dinomys branickii
CTCCTTGTAAACTGTACATCTAAGAGATTCAGCTACAGGTGCTAATGATTTATGAGCAAGCTCTGCATTGATGGAGAAATGAAAAGGCACCTTGAGCATGCTGGTGGAGAGACCTGGTTAAGGTGACTCTGTCACAGAGACTGCCTTCCTCCCAGCTCATGTGCCCCTCAGGCTACCCTAGACCCCTTACAGAGTCTCCCCAGGCCTTTGTGACCACCCTGTCCCCTCTGCCCACACCAGCCTCTCCTAGCAGCTCACCTCCACCCAGGCTGCTTCCTCCAGACCCTTGGCATCCCTTACTCTTACCCCTGTCTCCAGCAGACATTGCTCCCTTGGCTCTGGGGCTTCCCTCTGCCTGTCTCTGACCACCTCCAGTCAATCTCTCAGAAAGGATACAAGGTCAGCACTTCACGTTCCATGTCTTTGACTGAGTTTGCTGCTGAGACCGAGGCTGAGCCATCTCCACTGTAGTCTTGGACCTGTATGGTCCCCTTGTCCTGTGGATGTTCCCAGGCAACAGCGCCTTCTTCTCCAAGTGGTCCAGGTGCTATGTGTGCTGCCCCTGCACAGGAGCACCTCTCAGGGGATCCAGGGACAACTAACTCACTAGCAGTGTTATCTACCAGGTTTACACAACCTGCACCTTTTCAGGAACCTGAATGTCTATGTGACCTCCCCTGCTCCAAGCCTACCTGGAGCACTGCCATGGGCCCAGCATTTGGGTGTCGCAATGAGGCACAGGCAAAGCTCCTCAACTTTCTGGTCCACAATGCAATGCGTGATGCCCACAGTGCCTGCACAAAGGGGCTGCCAGGGCCTGCATAAAGGGGCCCTCAGCCTTAATCACCATCCAGTAGTGGACTTCAAGGTAGCCCTCCATGGAGCCCATGGATCACTGGAAGCAGCCCTGGGCCACACAGAGTCCTGGGTTTCATCAGAAAGGCTCCACCCCTTGTCCTTGAAGCCACTTAGAGCTCCAGAGAGCACAGGGCAGACTGTCCCTTCTTTAGGCCTCCAGGAGTATATTCAGTTTCAACTACCTGTTCAATGCTTTACTGTAGATGCTTGGGGCTCCTGGCAGGAAGATGCCACTCTGTGTGTGTGCATGAAGCATTGCAGAGCCAACCACCACTCACTGTCCTTAACCAAGCAAAATCTTAGGAGTCCTAATCCCCTGAAAGCCTTTCAACCAATTGTGTATTTTCCTCTGAACACCATACTTGGCTCTAGGGCAGGTCATCTCTTGCCTTGGAGTGAAAACACATACACTGGAGAACACAAGGGCAAAGCAGAGAAGCAGGAGAGGCCAGAGGGAAGGAGACAGGGACAGGTGGGGAAAACAGAGAGAGGGAGGCTGAAAGCAAAGAGGGAGGAGGGATAAGGGGGGATCACATAACTGACTGCCAGGGTGGCATTTGGTAGTGCCTGATGAGGCTCCCAAGTCTTCAAAATCATCATGGGCAAGTCCATCACTACTGTGAGGAGGCTATTCTTTGTTAACCCGAGCTTTCACATTCAGATCAATACATTGTCAGTTTAGGGACTCAGGCAGTATTGCAATTTTCTAACTTCCAGACTCCAGGAGTCTGGTATTCTTTGTTTCTCCAGACTTTGTTTGTTCACACTGACAGACAGCACATGCGATATGCTGGAAACCCTGGAATGTTTCTTTTGGTCCTGCAGGCAGTAATTTCATGTTAGAGTCAGGTAGCTCCCAGGTTTTGGATGGCCAAAATCCATCAGAAACATCGCCATCAGAACAACAGCCCTGATTCTGAGTGTTGTGTTGTGTTTTGTTTTTCTCTGAGCAAAGATTTGTACTAGGAAAGCTGTGGTTTTCTCAGTAGTGCAGCACTTGCGTATCATGCTATTGGGATCCTACTAGGGAAGTGTTTGCCTGAGCGTATTGCTTCAAGTGCCATCTTCCTGCAGTGACAAAGTTTCTGGTCTTATGGCTAAGAGTTTGACACATTTTTATTTACTCTCAGTGCAGGTGGATATTCAGTTTCAACAGCATCATTTATTAAATGTGGTATCTTTTCTCCAACATATGACTTGGGCTCTTTGCAGAAAATCAGAAGAGATAAAGCAAAATGGTGGAGTGGTGATCATTAGCAAAATTTAGTCTCTCTAATATCTGCAATGCATACACTGGAAAATAACAAGTGGGAGAAGAAAAAAGATTGCCAGGAGCAGGGAAGGATCAGACAGTAAAAGCGAGAAGCTACATAAAAGTGGGAAAGAGGATCCACAATGCAGAACAAAGAAAGAAACACTCTGGCCTCTGCAGCTCATGGCATGCAGCCCACAGGGCAGGGAAGTTGACTCCCCAGAAGCACGTGAAGTACCCCACCTTCCCAGGAGTTGGAGATTCAGACAGAAATGGCAGCAGAGCCCCAAACCAGGATCATCTACAAAAGTAGCATGGTGCTTCAGTTCATTGGGACTCCTTCCACATGAGGGGATAACAGTGGGATAGGTATCCTAGCATGAGTATCCCCCATATCATCAGAGAATGCTTAATGTGGCTCCACTTTAGGAAAGGGTTATTCATTTAAATTATTTCTCAGAACAACTGCAATACGACTTCAGTTCAGAGCTCTCAGTGTTAATCTCACTCAGGAACTGGGTGAGATGGTTGAACTTATACTCAGAACCATCTAGGTCTGAAAGTGCCTTCTGGCATCAAGTACTTGATCAAAAATACCCATGAAAGATTTTTTTTGTTTCAATTTATTTTGTTTTTTTTATTATTATTTCTTATCAACTCTGCATTTCCTCATGGTATTCACTGCAGATTTCTTATGAACATTCAGTTATCTATGTGATACAACATGAAAAACAGTTAGTCTTCAAATTTCTACTGCACAATAATGAGTCTATCAACATGACTCTAACTTTCCTACATTTCAGGACATAGGCAAAACTTTTCTGCCAGAGCCCAATACTCATGGCATCCAGGTATCTAGCCAGTGTAGCCCTAAGACATCTAGATGTCCTCCCAAAGACTTATGCAATACTAGGTTGGGCTTTGGAAAGGAGATTGGATCATGCAATGTGATACTCATTGCTGGATTAGCCCACTGATGAGTTTAGAACATAATGTGATGTTTGGAGATGAAATCTGATGCAAGGAGGTGGGCAACTGGGTGGGTGGTGGGAGCCAGCACAGGGCTGTCTCCCGTGTTTTCTCTTGATCTCTATCTGCTCCCTGCCTGTTAATGCCATAAACTGTATCTCCTCTCCCATACCTCTCTGCCATGACACTCCACCATGGAAACAGGTGAGTGTGGAATGAAATCCTAACAATCTGTGAGCCAAAGTAAACAACTCCTCCTTTAACATGTGCATTTTGGGTATTTGGTCTCAACAAGAAAAAGTACCTAGAATACCCTTATTTCACAAGAAACCCTCTGAGCCTGATCCTAACTGTACCCATTCTTATCAGCATTCTGCTCCTCTGAGCTCTGACCAGGTTTGCACATCACGCACTGCTCACTACATTCCAGGGTTTCTCCAGCCTGGATCTCCAAACCTTGTCAAATTACTTTTGCAAACCACTTCCAACGCTTTTGAACTACATAGTCAAGTTCATTCATGGTAATGGTTGTACTTCCCATACCAATTGTCTATATTAGTCACTTTATTCTCAGGGGAACATGATATCAAACATGTGCTATGTAAAGGATGATCATGTTATTTTGACACTCAAGCTCAGTGGATAGTTGCTTGGAGAGAGAAAAGGCCTGGAATAATGGTGTGAAAGAGGAGAACTGGTCATGTCATGACAGCTAAGATACAAAGTGAGAAGGGAGTGCGGGAGAGACCTCAGTGGCTACACCTCAGCAGTGCTGGGATGAGAATTCACCTCCCACATGTACCCCCATGAACTCCTTCTTTCAAAAGCCCCCACCTCATTTGGGAGATATTTACCGGTCCTTTAGTTCTAAATACTATGAATATCTCTCTCCAGAAAGAAAGAGACATTGTAAGGGAGAAACTTTATAGACTTACATCATGTGCTTCTGACATCTGACACATTTGAAGTCTGTAGCACAGGCTAGCCGGTTGGAAACTCACACAGCATTCATTTCTCCCAATGATTTTCATTTTAGTTGTGCTCAACATTTAGAAATTATATGCAGTGATGGAGTTTGGTGTGATGCATTATAGCATGGAGATAGTGCACACTAATCACTCCAGTCCTGCTTTGTCCAACCTCCCTGCACTCCCTTCCCCATCACTGGCAAACCCTGTTGTACATTCAGGTTGCCAGTTTCTTCAGCTTCCACAGAGGAGACAGCACATGGGGTACATTGTATTATGTGCCTGGCTCTTGCCAATAACATAATGCCCTCCAGTACAAGCAAATAAAGCTTACAAATTTTTAACATTTAAAATTTTAGATTAGTAGTGACAAATCTGATAAGTAGCTTAAGCAAGCTAACAAAATGTCTACTAATGTCACAGAGATGACTATAACATTTTACCAATGTTTTCATGTAAAAGACTTTGAAATAGAGCAATATATCATATTCAGTGATGATGAACAGAGTAACTTAAAACTCTCGATTTCTTTAAATTCTTTATAGCAGAAAAAATGACAAATAACTGTAGTCTAGTATCTTCTAGACCCTGAACAGAGAACAGAGAGTGAGGGAGATAAAGACAGAGAGGAAAGGACAAGGACAGAAAGAAAATCCTAGCAAACACACATAAGCAAGCAAATTTAAGCATCAAGGCATAATCCTGGGGGAGACTGGAGACTGTTCAACTTGTGCTTGTATTTGAGTCGGGGCAAGGGAGTGGGTGGAAACTGAACCCTGCATAAGTGACCCATGAAAGATGAGTTAGAGGGCAGTGTTAAAATTCCTGCCTCTAGGACACTGCAGTTTGATGCTGCACCTCACCACAGAGATGTTAATTGCCCAGGGTAACAAAAACAATTTTCCTCAGGAAGATTATCCAAGGGGCGTTGCAATTCATACTTGAAATTATACTACAAACCTACTGTGATGAGAACAAAATGGTACTCACAAAAATACCTGAGGATCCATGGAATAGATTAGAAGATGCAGAAACAACTCTATACATACTCAGTCACTTTACCTTTGACAAAGGAGCTGAACACATTCACTGGAGGAAAGAGAGCTAGCCTTTGTAATGAATGCTGCTGGAAAACAATTGGCTTTCCACTTGCCAAAGACGAAAATTAGACTCATGACTATCACCATGCATTAAACTAAAATCAAAGTGGATCAGACACATATTAAATCAGAAACACCAAATCTGCTGAAAGAGAGAATAAGGAGAAATTTCAAAAGTATAGGTACCTTGGTTACTTTTCTCTCATTGCTGAGAAAAAATACCCAACACCCAAAATGAAGGAAAGGTTTATTTACCTTACAGTTTGTGGAGGTTTCAGTCCATACTTGGCTGCTTCAGAGGCAGAGTGGCACATGGCAGAGGGCAAACTTCATGGCAGCAGAGCACAGCAAAAACAACTAGCAAAAGGGAGGAATGGCTGCAAGCAGCCTCTTTCCTTCCCTTACATTGTAAACAGCCTACCCCAACCCAGGGGGTGTGCAGCTCTCACACAGTCTCCATGCCCTCCTCTTCCACAGGCTCAGGGTGTATACAAAGTAAGCACCTTAGCTTCCTCCTGAGTCACTCAGCCAAACCTCTAGACTCCCCAAGTTGACATAATGTATCAACCATAACAATAGGTATAGGCAAAAATTTCATGATCAAAATTCAGATCTCACATGAAATATGAAAAAGTATCAATAACTGGGATCTCCTCCTATTAAAAAGCCTTCATATGACAGAACAAATAACCAATTGAGTGAAAATGCAACACACAGAGTGGGAAAATAATTTAGCCAGTTGTTGATCAGAAAAAGGACATATCTAGAACATAGAAAGAATTGAAAAAATTAGACCCCAAATTTAATGATCCAATAAAAATGGGCATCTGAAATGAATACACACTTCCTAGAAAGAAATACAAATGGCCTAAAAATATATAAAAATGTTCAACATCATTCATCATTTGAGAGATGCAAATTAAACAACACAGAGATTCCATCTAACTTGAGAAAGAATGGCTATCATCAAGAAATCAATGACCAATGCTGGAGGGGCTGTGGGCAAAAAGGAACCCTTCTCCAATGTTAGTGGAAATGTAGCCCTGTACAATTACAGTGGATATCAGTGAGGAGATTACTCAAAAAATTAGGATTAGATGTCCCATTTGACCCAGATATTATCCTTCTGTATATCTTCCTGGAAAATGAAAAACATCATATTTCAGTGATATATGTGCACCCATTTTTATAGCAGCACAGTTTGTAATAGCTATATATCGGAGATAACCCACATGCCTATCAACCGAGGAGTGGAAAAGAAGATGTGAGATATATATATATATATATATATATATATATATATATATATATATACTCAGAGATGAACACGGACAATTTCGAAGCATTTCTAGGTAAATAGTGTCAAGCCTCTAAGTAGACCCCCACCCAGCTAGGAGAGAAAAAAAACCCCAACAGATATGTTATTCACAATTTAAGAGGCTCAGGTTTCAACAGGAAACACCCTCACAACTTAATGAGCCAGCAGCTCTCCCATGTAGCTCATGCAGGTTGTGGCTGCCCTATACAAACTACAGAGAGCTGATTTTGTGAAAAACCACAAGAAACATGCTGTGCCTGCCAGCACCCCTGTACCCAAGACCACTCTGTGACCTAGCCCTAGACCTCCTACTCAGATATCCAAATGTTGTAACTCCCTCTGTAGTGCCCCCTTCCCCTACCTAAACTCCACTAGAAAACATGGCCTCATGCCTTGCTTGGGAGAAATGGTCTTTTTTCCTTGGCCCGGCCAAAGCCAGCTTGCAAATAAAAGTACTCACATACTGCTTATACTCTGCCTGTCATGGTGGTCTCAACTGTGCCTTGATTTGCGCTAACAAAAGGATGCAATTTGACTATACTTTTAAGTGAAGTAAGTCAGATTCACATATGCAAACATCACATTGTCTCCCTAGAGTGAGAAAATGAAACAGAAAATAAAGGACAAAATGTACAACAGATACAGTGAAATCGGAAGAAATTTTTTAAAAGGAAAGAGAAACTAGAATGGGGTGAGCAGGAAAGGAAGGAAGGTAAGAAGATAAAACAATAGAAGGATAAAATGGTACCAAAAGTTTATAAATAAGGGAAAATTGTTTGAAGGGAGGAGGTAGGAATCTATATATCATTTACTGCTACAAATTCTCCAGGATGAATATGAATATGAATATATTGAAAATTCCATTCTGGTCTTTCTGTGAACCCTGGGAGACCCCAGGCACATTTCCGCACAGGAAGGTCTGGCCTGAGACAGTGGCTTCAATTGGGAGCTACTGAGGTCCTGTTCAGTGGTGCTGGCTTCAGGTGAGGGGAATTGTGTGGGTGGCTTCAGTTAGGAGACAAGGTGACAACCAGTGGGGGGAAAGAGGAAGCCCACTCCTGAGAGAGAGTCTCCCAAATCCTGGATCTTCCTTGGCAGCGAGCCTCGCACACCATGAAATAATTCTCAGGAAGCACACCATTGGCTCAAGGGACCCGGTGTGCATTGTAAGAGCTGAGCACTGAGATTTGTGTTTAGGGGGAAGAGTGCACAGAACCTGGGATCCGGGAGGTCATAGTGTGGGTCTGGGAAGAAACTGCCAAAGCCCCAAGGGAGAAAACGGGTCACAGACCATTGTAGAGAAGCCTCTTAGTTTTTCCTTACATCAGGTGATGCAGAGGTCTCAAAACAGAGCCTGCTTTTGTCTTAATTGGAACTGCATACAGTATTTTGTGGGGGTTTTTTTTCTTGTTTTTGTTTTTTTGTTTGTTGTACTAGGAGTTGAAGTCAGGACCTTAGGATTGCCAGGAAGACACTGATGTCACTGAGCTATTTCAGAGTTTTACTTTCAACTTATTGCTTGAAGTGGAAGGAACAGAGAGGGCCAGAGCTTAGGTCAAATTGTGAGAACCTGGGGAAACTGCAGGAGGCGCACTGCCAAGCCAGGTTGTCCCAACCATGTAGAAAAGGCTCTGTTGCCTTCCCTGCCTCACGGGGTGCAGAATTCTCAAGAAAGCACCTCTACTTGCCTCTGTGTGACTTTAAAGGTGAGCCAGAGCATGGGTTGCAAGGATCACGCTAAAATGTATGCATATACATATGTGTGAATATGAGTATATATGTGCATATGTGTATATTTGCAGTATGTGTCGATCACAATCTTTATAGTATGCCTACGTACATATGTACAAATATATCTATATTTTATGTATGTGCATATTTATACCTGTTTGTAGTACATGCTGATCACAATCCTCATAGAGAATTTGTTCATGTGCACCCTTCACAATTCTTGCTTTTTTATGTGGTTTCCTCCTCTCAAATCCCCCTCTACCTCTTCCTTCCATTCCCATATGGTAATGATTGATCTGCCTGTTTACTACTATCAATACTGTATTTCTCCCTTTATTTACATTTTAGGTTTCTTATTGGTGCTTAGGAACAGTATTGAGTTTTTTGTGTTGACTTTGTAACCTGCTGTATATATTTGTTAATTATAGGAATCTTTTCATGTAGGTTTTGGGGGCTTTCAGGGAGAGTATCATTTCATTTGCAAATAATAATAATTTAGCTTCTCTCTTTCCCATACAGATCCTATTCATTTCTTTCTCTTGCCTGATTGGTCTGGCTGATGTTTTAAGATTTGTATTGAATAGGAGTGATTATAGTGGATGTCCTTGTTTTTTCCTGAATTGAGTAACAAGCCACCTTTCCCCAATTTATTATGATGTTAACCATTGTTTTGTCATAGGTGGCTTTAGTAAGATTGAGATAAGTTTCTTCTGTGCCTGTTTCCTTCAGGGCTTTTTATCATGAATGGATGTTGGATTTTGCCCAGTGATTTTTCTGTGTCTGTTGATATGACCATGCAATTTTTGTCTTCACATCCATTTATGTGGAGTATTACTTACATGTGCTGAATTGCACAGGATGAATATCCTCTGCATCCTGGAATGAATCCTAGTTGGTCATGATGTATAAATTTTTTAATGATTTCATGCACTGTGTTTCCCAGGCCCTCATTGAGGACTTTTGCATGTGTGTTTCTTAAAGATTTTGGCCTCCTTCTATGTATGTTGGTTGTGACAATTTCCTGTTTGGAAATTAAGGTAATGCTTGCTTTCGGAATTGACTTTGGGTGTGTCATTTCCTTTTGCATTTCAGAAAACAGATTGAGGAATAATGGTGCTGGATTTTGAATAAACTTCTTGTAGATTGCAGCACTGAAACCATTGGGGCGGGGATCTTCTTAGTTGTTATTCGGTATTACAGTATTGCTTCTTAAGTTTGATGGAGAGGTGCTGGACTATTCAAATGTTCATATCATGCACCCTTTGATAGCTTACCGGGTCCACTGGAAAACTGTAGACACCAGAAAATGCTTAAATGCCTTTCCTTAGTTTTAGTAGTGCATATTGTATCCAAATTCACATATTTCTTCTAAATTCTCCATTTAGTATGAGTGAAGGTTCTGAAAGAAGTTACCAAAGATCTTCAGAATTTTGGCAGAATCTGTTATGATTTCAACGTTTTTCATTTCTAATTGGTTGCCCTTGAGTTTTTATTTTTGCTTTGATTAGATTGACTAGGGCATTGTCATATTTGCCTATCTTGTCAAAGAACCAGCTCTTTGTATTTTTAGACTCAATTCCATAATTCCCTCTTTGATTTTTGTAATTTCCTTTTTCATAGTAGCTTTGGATTTGGATTACTCTAATTTTTCTAGCATCTTGATGTGTACGTTAAGGGATTTCTTTCTGGGCTTGCTCTATTTTCCTGATGTGGAATTCATTACTGTACAGTTTCCTTTTGGGACTACTTTCATTGTGTCCCATATATTCTAGTGAGTTGTAGTGACATTATCATTTGATTGTACTTTTCTACAGTGTTACACCCAGCAAGGAAATATAAATTCTAATGTGCACCCTGTGGCACTTTCCTAAAAATATTATCTTTCACTTGCTAGCCCACAAAGCTTGCTTAAGTAAATGTGAAAGAATGGAAATCATTCCATGCACATTATCATAAGATAATGTAGTGAGCCCAGAAATAAAGTGAAGAATCATTTGACTATAGGAACGAGTTCCTTCCTTGCTATTTTCCATGAGCCACTGATTATTCAAGAGAGTATAATTTATTTTCCATACATGACTGCAAAATTTCTCTGCTACCTTTTGCCACTGATTTCTAGTTTCATTGCATTATGTTCTGGTAAGAGGAATAGAATGAGTATTATTCTTTTACATCTATTTCAATGTGCTTTCTGGGCTAGCACGTGATCTGTTTGGGAGTAAGTTCTTTGTGCTGTGGAGCAGAATGCGTGCCCCATTGTCGGATGGCTGTTGATATCCATCAAGCCCATTCATTCAAAGATATGATCAAACTCTGATATTATTTTGTTAATTTTTTTCTCTAGTAGATTTATCTATTTGTGACTAGGGTATCATCACAGTGGGGTACAATAAGTCTGTGACTTATGAACTTTCCATTTCCAAACAATTTGTACAAGTAACTCATGTGTTTTCAGACATTGTCACAGTTGTACTGCTGTGTGATCACCCTGCATCGAGATAGGTTACAGTACTGCAATACAGTTAGCAACTTAGTGAATTTGCATATGTTTTCTTTTTGAAACAGGAATTGCACTCAGGACCTTGAGCTTGCCAGGCAGGCACTGTGCCTGTGAGATATATCCCCAGCCTGTGTTTTCTTATGCTTCACATTGTATATTTGTGTCAAAGTTGTACAAGTCCCACTAGTTCAATTTACACATTAATCCAACTTATGAACATCCTCCCAAGAAGAACTTGCTTCTAAGTTAGGGACTTACATTTTAATAATTTTTTTGGTGTTTCCCTGACATTTTACATCTATTAGTGTTTCTTTTATAAAGTTGAGTGTGCTGGTGTCTGCTATGAATATGTTGAAAATTGTAATGTCTCCTTGTTCCAGTGCTCCCTTAACCAATATGTAGTGACCTGCTTTCTCTCTTCTGATCAGCTTTGGCTTGAAATTCATGTGGTTTGAAATCAAGATAGATTCTCCTGCTTTTCTCTGGATTTCTGTTGCGTGGAGTATTGTTTTCCATCCTTTGATTTCTAATCTGTGGCTTTTGCTGTGTGCTCTATATCACTGGGTTTTGTCTCTTGATTTATTCTGCCAATCTATGTCTTTTCTTTGGGGAACTGAGACTTTTTCCCTTGAGAGTTATTCCTCAAACGTGTGGGCTTATTCATGTCACCACATCGTGTGCCCACTGTTGATGTCCTGATACTGCTTTCTGCTTCTCCATAGGAGCTCATCCTGCCAGATGCATTCATTATATTTGCGTAATTGGCCTTGTTGTTCATTGTCTCTTTCTAGCATGTGCTTGAGAGCATGTTCTTCATGCTGGTATGAAGGTCATGAATTTCTCAAGGTGCTTTTTGTTATGGACAGAATTTCATTTCTCCATAATTTTTTTTTTTTTTTTTGCGGTACTGGGGATCGAACTCAGGACCCTGCACTTACTAGGCAAGCGCTTATTCCACTGAGCTATATCCCCAGCCCCTCTCCATAAATTTTGAAGTAAATTTTTGCAGGACATATACATCTGGTCTGGACATTGTTGTACCTTAGGACTTTAAACACTTTGCTGCAAGTCCTCCAGGCCCTTAAGGTTTGCATTGAGAACTCTGCAGTTATTCTCATTAGATTACACTTAAATTATTAATTTATGTTCTACTTTTTAAGGTTTTCTCTCTATGTTGCACTTGTGTTGTTTGTACAATGATATTATGTGGAGAACTTATCTTTTAGTCATAGATATTTGCTGTGCATGTGATGTACTTCACTGTACATTTATTTCTTTATCAGCATTTAAGAAGTTGCCTGCTATTATTTCAGTATCATTTTTTCTGAAATTTGTAGTATCGTCTGATTTTTCATGTATTTGTACTATTCTGTGATTGGTCTTTTTTAGTTCATCTAGCAGTTACAGAATCCACTTTTCCTGTTTTCTTGGGGCTTTAAATGTTTCTTTGAGGTCTTTTTCATGGAGAGTATCCCTATAGTCATTCTGAAATTCTGTCCTCACATTGGTTGCTTCTGTTGCCCATGGATTCTATTCAATTTTTAATGTCTTGCTATCCCTTGTGTGGATTCTACTTTTTCCTCACCTAACTTGCATGTTTTCTATCATTTTTTTTAACTCAACTGCCTTTTTATTATTGTGTTCTGAGAGCACTTAGATAATTTTGGTTAGTCCTTCCATTATCTGTTTGGCTATATGTTCTAAGGTTAGGCCTAGCACTTACGAGATTTATTTCCTAATCTCTTCTGTTATCCTTCCAAGTAATTTGGGTGTGTTGTTTATACTAGTCTCCCTCTCGGTCCTCCTTGGATAGCCTTTGGCTGAGCTGGGAGTTTTGGCTGCCGTTTTGTTGACTTGTAGGCATTCTTTTGCCTTTTTGTTTGTTTTGTTCTGTGCTAAAGTTGGTGGCACTTACAGTTGAAAGACTTTGTTGCTAGCATAGCGATCTCTTTATTCAGTCTCCTTTACAGTGATGTCATTTGTGCAAGGCTGACTCCAGTCCTCTAACTGACTCCTAAAATCCAACCACTTGTCTTAATTTGAAGGGGGATGTGGGAGTAACTGGCCCTACACCAAGTGTACAACACATACCGGAGCATTAGTAAGGCCCAGGAAGTTCATCTGCGTGGTGGCATAGAAAGAAAGCCCGCTAATGGCAACATTTGTAAGACCCTGGCAACTTGAAGCAACTCATCTACTGTGATATTGCCCAAGAAAAATTGCACCTTAACGTACCATAGAAACCAATTAGGTATCATATTTAATTATAGAAAATAAATCCACCATTATAGTAAAAATACTGCAACAACCTAGATATTGGCACATAGGTAATGTGTACTAAATGTGACAGCTGTGGTTCTGTTACTGTTAGAAAAATTTCATTGAATTATTATGGAGTTAACTATCTAAATATGATTCAAGATTAATGGTTATATAATTATATATATATATATATATATAGTTGATCAAAAAGAAAAACAAAAGAAATATTTTAAAATTAAACATGAGCATATGAGAAAGAGGAGAAAAACAGTGGCAGAGGAATCCTAACAGTCTCTACAAGGATATAAATTAGTAACTGGAAAAGAAAGAAAAAACAAAGAGAGCTGGAGGTTGACAGGACTAAAGGGAGAAAATATTAGAAATTATATTGATAACAAAATTTAAAATAGGTATAAAAGGAAACATTTAATCAAAAAGAGAGCAAAGAGAAAAAAGAAAACAAAAAGAAATAAGAAAAACAAAATATTTTTTGGTGATGCTCAATGAGCAGTTTCCCTTCTGGATGTGGAATTATGGAATCTTGCAGTTCTCAAGTTTCTGAGGCCCACTATGGTTTTCATAGACTGTGCTGTATCCATGTCCTGATGTGCTGCTGCTCACTCTGGTAGATAACGAAGGCAACAAGACTCCAGATCCATGCTGGAGGCCAGCAGAAGGGCAAGGGCTTGACCAGCCTAGAATGAGACTTTCAAAGTCCAGAGAAACTCAGGCTGGGCCTGGCCTTGGGCTGGGTGTGTCAGGGCTGTGTCTTCCAATCTTAGACCAACCCCTCAGGGGTCTTTTTCCAGCCTGCATCGCATCCAAAGCTGTTCCCTATTACTATCACTCACACAGTCACTTTGAGGAGAGAGCACTGAGGTGAAGCCATCCCAGTTCTGAGTTACCAGCTCAAACAATTAAGCCTTTGCCCCCAGTGACTACCATGCCCACACTCTCCCCATGGCTACAGCAGCATCTGTATTCAGGAAAATTACCCGCGTGTACCTGTCCAGCTCAACTCTACATTGATCCTCCAGGTGTCAGCAACCTCCGGTCCACTAATCCAGAGCTTCTCTCTTGGGCCCTCTGCAGCCTGCAGGTTTCTCTTTGCTTCTGGAAATTCAATCTCCTTTTGATATGAGCCAGAAGACTGGATGAATGCCCAGACCGTTGTGTACTTCCTCTGCATTACAGTCTTTCTCTTCAGCATCATCAAACTGTTTAATTTTCTTCTCACTTCCTTCCTGATTCCTGGGCACTTTCTATCCATTTCTCTTTTATATTCCTGGCTCAGGTTGTTATTTTTCAGATCTCAATTCTGGACCTGTGGGAGGCTGAATTGCTGCTGCTCATGACTCCTTCACTTTTCAGTACAGAAAATCCAAAGGTAACCCACATTTCTATAAAGAAGATAGTTCACAGAGCTTGGTTCTCCTGTTCTCACCCTGATATTCCAATGAGTCACTTTATGTGAATTGCTGTCATTTATGCTAACAATTAGAGATACAACGTCTCAGTAGGGTGAGGATCTTGGTCCAAGAAATGACACAGATCAGCAGAAGGAGCTTTATATCATCAGCAGAAGTAGGACCACAAGGGGTTGACAATGCAAGCTTCCCACACTTCCTGAGGATGATGGATGCTCTCTCTCTCCAGAAACCCCACACCCCACAACGTGTGCCTCTTCCCTGGGTCAGCTGTGGGCGAATGTAGTTGAGTGCATACTTCTACCACAATAGGAAGGGAGTCCTCAGGGAGATGAAGTAATGTTCTCCAAGGGAGAGATCAGCTCATCTAGGCTGCGGTGGGGTTGACGGAGGGCAGGCAGCAACAGAAAAGTAAATAAGAATCTTTAAAATTCAGTTTATTGGAAAAAAAATCACCTTGGGCTCACAATTTATAAGGTTTTCCCTAGGCAGTCAGCCAGCTACAAGGCAAAATAGTGGAGTGGAACGGTCTGATAGGAGGAAACCTGCTCAGCACAAGTCCTCCAGGAAGTGGAAGTTCAAAGAAAGGAGCCCAGATTGGTTGATATAAACTTCCCTGTCACACCCAGTGACTTTTTTAGCAGGTGCCATCACCTGAAAAGAAGGGAGCAGTAAGCCTCATAATCCAGACACCTTCCACAGGTCCTCCCTATGTGCCGCTGTGTTTTTCAAAGGAGATTAGACCACAACCAGGGTTCCACATCACCACTGAGATGTGCACAGGTCTTGCTGTCTGCACTGATAGCCCCATGTGGGGATGACAGGATGGCCATCTGCTCACTTATTTGAGATTCCTCCAGATCTCATGGACGTGACAATCTAGCTCTGAAACTGTGTGCAGGTTCTCCTCAGGGAACCCCATCTGGTCAGGGACACACAGGTGTCCCAGGATCACTGGCAGTTAAGATGAGAACACTAAAGGTTTTTGGTAATTCTGACCTGAACCCAGAGAAGTAGATGCTCCAGAGATTCTACCTTGCTTCTTCAGTCAAATAGGGAAAGCCAGGCAGGGCTGTTGGGCTGTTTCTGCTCTCTTAATTTTGCAGTTTTTGATCTTAGGAACCTGATGGCCTTGGTAGGAGAAAGGTGGGGCAAGGAGAACAAGAGGACACCGAGCCCTGTCAAGAGTCTAGATTTGAGCAAATTGAAGCCCCTCAGCTCAACATTCAGTACGATAGCTACTTTCTGTCTCTTTTTCCCCTGTCTTCAGACCCAGGAAACAGATGGGCTAGCCTCCCATCTCACCCTCTGGGAATGTTTCAGAGGGATAGTCGTGTGATTTGAAGAAGGGGGCATCTGTTCTAGGAGAAGTCCCAGACCTAACAACTATCAAGATGAGGATGGAGCAGGTTTCCTCTCTCAGGGCATATGGAACCCACAGAACTTGCTAACTCCACCTGTTGCCTCCAGGCAGCTGTGTCCAGATGTGTGTCACCTCACAGACTTTTGTTCCCTCTCAAGGGCGGACACTTTTACTAAGAGTTTGCCTCAGGCAAGCAGAGGGCTGGTAACCAGGCCCTGCATAAGGACAGTTGAGGGCCCTGCGTGAGCAGAGAGGTGACCATCCACCAGAAGAGTGGGAACTCAAAAGTCAAGGCCACCCCTCATGTGAGGTCTGGGAGTGCAGGACTGTGCTTGAGGTCTGCAGCCTGAGGGCCCCCATGTCTCTTACAGGAGCTCCAGGAAGCAGGAGGGAAGGTCTTGTTGTGAAGCAGGGTCCACAGCTCACACAGCAGAGGAGACCCAGGCGGTGTCAGGAGTCAAGGTGAGGTGCATGCCCTGATGAGTTCCTAGGGTTCAACCTGTCCCAGAGCAGAACACACCGTAGTCCCCAGGCTCCATATGCCTTACCCTCCTCCCTAGAGCCTTGTCCTCTGCAGTTCAACTGCAGCCTGAGAAGCAGCCTCACTTCCTGCACCAGGATCACAGGTACAGTGCGTCAGGAGAACAGGAGCCTCTGAAACCCTAGAGCATTACCCAAGAGAAGACCTATAAGGAGCTTTTGTGTGGGGCAAGAAGTGTGTTGTGCACATTTGAAAATGCTAATAGCCTCCCTGTCTCCTCCATGCATTTGAGTCTTCAGCATCAAGCTCTTTCTATCTGCAGGGAGCACCAAGATGCCTCACGGTCAGGGGAATCGAGACAGAAAACTCTGGAGCACGTTTCTTGCTCAAAGCATTACATGGGTCTCAATGGATGTGCAGGGCTTCAAGGATGAAGAGAAGGAAGCAGCAGCCAGTGCTTCCTCTTCATCCTCTTCCTCCTATACTTTAGTGGGGTCCACAGCAAGAGAATAACCTGGGTCTGGGACACCAAGATTTCCTCAGAATCCTCGGGGCCTCTTTTCTCTCCCCACTACCTACAGTTCCACTCCAAGAAGCCAATGCTGTGAGGGCTCCAGCAGGCAGAGAGAGGAGGGTTCGAGTTCCCCCAAGGGCAAGGAAGCCCCTCAGGTCATGCAGGATGAGCTCCTAAATGACAAGTTAGATAAATTGCTGCCATTCCTGCTCCAGAAGTATCAAAAGAAGGAGCAGGTCACCATAGAAGAAATGGAAGAAATGGTGCACATTTTGGGCAGTGATTACCATGTGCACTACCCTCTGCTCTTTGGGGGTGATTTTTTCCATGGCTTTTTGAAGTCTTGTTTTCTTGAGTCATTTAAGTAGCTTGCATATCTTACTTGAATGATGCTGCTCTTACATGTGTTTTTAATTTTATATTGATGTTTAAATGTGATTTCTGATGTTAATATGATCATGTGATATTATTCACAAATATATTTTGTTTTTCAACTCCAAATTTAAGTGCCTTTCCTGTTTTTTCAAACAAACAAGAAGGCCATACATTTTATTTCTGATAATGTAGGATTGGAATAGGGATTTCCTTGGAAGTGTGTAAGCTTGCATGCAGTTAGATGAAGCCTAGAAATAGACATAAGTATAAAAATCAGTTCTCGGGTTCTTTTTCTTTTTCCCTCTTATTGTACAGTATTAAAAATATATGTACACCTTAATTTGCTTGGTTTCTTGAATTATACTGGGGAAATTTACTGTCCATAAAGAAGCCCTTCTCCTCACAGTGCCATGGAGTCCAATCCTTTATTGCACTTCTGCCTTTTATAAGGCCCTGTGTCTGTGGTGGTGATATGGGCACACTAGACTTAGCCAGATCAAAGCAACCTCACAGGATGATGGAGTCCAGGAGTATTCCATTGTATGGAGACAGAGAGATGTCGTCAAGTAAATTAAAGGGAAGGTAGCAGAGGCATAAGGTGGTGAAATCTAGCAGAGAGCAGCCATGGGTGAGCGCAGAGCTAGGACAGTTTTGGTTAAGTGACTGCAGTTGATTCTGCTGGAATTGATTTTTAATGCAGCTCCATGCTAGCCAGACACAGACCCTCAGCTGTGGTTTTTAGGCCTGAGATAAAAGCCAGAGATGAGGGAAGATTGCTTTTAGCACACTTTTAGATGGTGGGTGATGACAAGAGAAATCCTCACCTGAAATAAAGATGTTACTACACAGGGTAAGAGCAAGGAGGCTTATGCCCCACATCTATAGGGATTTCCTGAGAGATAAGGGTTTCTCTCAGGAAAAGAGGCCATAAAGTCCCTGGTCAGGTGCTCTACTCTCTGCCAAGAGTGTCACTTTTCCTGGGCTTTTCATTGCCCAGTTGACTGCTTTTCTGGAGACATCTCCTCGTGAGTCCACTTTCCCACAAACACAGTCATAAGGTAGACATGAGGATCTGGCCAGTGATGTGGATGTGTTAATCAAGTGGTCAGATGACTGGCTGACCAAGTATTTCTCCCTTCAGAGAAATTCTCTGTGTTCACAACTTTCTTCCCCATCTCACTCCAGTACTAAATCTGGGAGAGTTTTCAGTCATTGCCCTTGTGAAGGACGTTTATGCTAGTAATGTCAGGATATATCATTTTCCTTGAAAGTTCTTTGAGTTGAAATTTCCTTGAAAAAAAACAAAAAAGAAATTTCCTTGAAATTTCACTGGAATTACACCTTCATCTGTACTGAGTTGGTCATGCACTGAAATGGGCAGGGTTTGAGGCCTCATTGTCATAGGCCCTTGGAATCCCCAAGACTGCACTTCTAATGCAGGTGAAATGACTGAAATAATTTACTCCAGTGGAAGACAAACTGACACAGAGGGAAATATGGTTCTTTACCCATATTCTGAGAGCTGTGAATGAATTGGTCCCAGGAGGGACAGACTTCCCAACATCTAATCAGGCAATGCGTGCTTTGCGGGACACATTTCTCTGAATAGCCCTTTTGGCTCAATTTTTATTCAGTTTCTTTGTGAGCTATAGCTTTCCTGGAAAACATCTTTTTTCACGAAAAAAAGTGGCAGAATTAGAGGTTGAGAAAACACTAGAAAGCAACTACTTATCAACAATTATTCAGCACACAGTATGTCAGACATTCTGCCAGGTATTTTCCTACACTGCTTGCATGCCACTGGTCCTATGCCCAAAAATGTATGTCCAACCCATTTTATACATGAAGGACGTGAGGTCTATTGCACTTGGGAACTTCTCAGGATCCCTGTGTAGTAAATGATATGACCAGCACAACACTCTTAGTATGAAGTGGTAAAGCCGGATCAGTCTTTTATTATTCCCAACATGAATACAGCTCTATTTTTTAATTTACTTCTATTCCAGAGATATACACTGAGTCTCCCAAGGTATAGAAAGACACTGTGTCCAAAACACTGAAACTTGGCCTGTATTAAGAATGAAAACCTGAGCAAGGGCTGGACACACCCTAATCCCAGGGGAACTTCCCACAGTGCCCTGTCCTGGCCCATGTCTTGTCGAAGGTCCTGTCTGTCCCTTTGCTAATCCTGGAAACACTCTAATATCAACAGCCTTTTTGAAGTAAAAGTTAACTTTAGACTATGATATTTAGTCTGAGTCATGTGCCTGAGAAGTAAAATTGCACACCATCAAATTTCCCCAAACTGCTGATGATAAGCAATTTGACATGCAGCATAATCTCTTTGTCATGACAGATCAAGTAGGATAGTTTTTGAGTCCATCTTCACATTTTTTTAGGAGTTCAATGGAATTAGACACTAGAAAATTTTCACATAATATATTTGTGTGTGCAGGAGCTCATGTAGATGGTAAAAGCACAGCCTCCTGACAAGCTATAGGTGAAGCAGGGCCATGCTCACCACAGTATAGGGTAAAAAGTCATCTGCTGTGGTTGAACCCTCCAGCCTATAAGTAGAAAGGAAGGGCTTCTTTACAAAACACCTTCCCTCTCCAGTCTCTGATATGTTTCTGCCCACAGGGAAGTCATAACTTTCAATATGCCCAGTGGCACTAGTGCTGACGTTCATACAAAGACCATCACATGCACTGAAAAAGCAGCTCAGAGCTTCCCAGAATGGTCAAAAATTCAAGGACAGGAGAAGGTTTTCCTCCTGCTAAGATTGGAGGTCATTGTGCAGGGAAGTACACACAAGTGCTAATGAGTTAAGAACAAGTCCTCCTCATGCGATTGAGATTTATACTATATCCGAAGCACCTGTTCCATAATAGGTGACAATTGAAAAGGTGGAAAATGTCCAGGCCTATCCCAAGTTCAACAACTCCCAGAAAATAGGAAATTTTTATCTTATATCGTATTTGCTGTGGTTGGCTGAGCATCTTCTGTGTAACCGCTGACAGGGACACTACAAGTCCTCACTCCCACAGCTAGTCCTACCTGCTTTCACAGCCATGTGAACATTATGGAGCACTTGTCCATAGGAAGGGGCATTAGACGGTCCTGTTCACTGAAATACTCGCAGACCCACTCCTCACCTGTTAGAACCATTTCTGCAGGAGGTACTGCAGGACAACTGGATTACTCCTCACACCATGTCCACACAACACATGGTGTTCTCTGTGTGCGCACCTATAGTAGTTATAATTATGAGTGTTTGCTCACTTTGACAGGAACAAGCTGATTCTGCAGCCTGAAAGTCCTGGCCATGAGCCACCCCACAGATGCTGACTGCAGTGTTTCCTTCATGCCACACACGGCCTTCAGTTATTTGAGATGCATCTGTCAGTCCCATGATAGTTGCCATGTCCTCTCCAGTGTGAATGTGGGTGTAGCCAAAATCACCCAAATCCCTGTGCTGGCTGGAGGTTTCCTCCTCATGTAGCTCTGCCCCATTGTTCCCCTCTATCCTGGCCCTGCCGTCAGCTCACCCAGTTTGCAGAATTATGCACGCTGGGTCCCTACTCCCACCCACTGAGCACAAGACAGGGTCTGGTGCTGGTGGTAACAGGCGAACATCACCACCTGAGGATCCTCGTAGGCATTACTTTCCAAAGTTCCTCCTGTATGTCTCAAGAAGACCTGAGGGTTTTACAAAACAGAAAACACCATGAACATGTTTTTCTTTTCATGAGAGACTGTGAAACAGATTCAAGTTGAAGAACTGAGCTGAAAGCTGGCTGCATAGGCAGCCATCATCGATATAAAGCCAGATTTCTTTGGACACTGCTAAGAAAAACAAGAGTTCAAACAGCTACTTTCAAACAAAATTCACAACCATTAGGAACTTGTGCTCAAGGACCCTGGTTGATTCCCCAAACAGTTCTCATGAGAAAGGACAGTGTACAAAAACTGTGCCTCTTATGCCATTGGCACCTACTCCCCAAAAGAAATACACAATGTGAAATAGTGTCATAAGGGTGGATCCCTACTCACATAGAGCTACTCTCCTTGTGATAGTATAGGAGGAGACAACCAATGTCAATCTTCTCTCTCTTTTCATTCCTCCCTACCTATGTCCCCATCGCCACCATGGACTCACAAAGAAGAGGCTATGTGTGCATTCCCCAAGAAGGTGGTCATCATCCAGGTACAAAAATCCACCTCTCTTACCCGGAAAAGATGTTCAAACAGGCAGTTCTCAAGTTAAAATATAACCTGGGCCATTGAGCAGTACACTAATAAAAATTTTAGCAAAATCATGTGGATGTACTCTGTGGTAGAGTACTGTTCTAGTGTGCAGGGGACCTGGGTGCAGTGCTCAGTGCTGCAGGGGAAACACACGAAGGTGACCATCAGCAATCAATGAATACCGGCCGCCCCAGAACACAGTGGTTTTCTGCTAGTTTCATATGGATTCAGTAACAGCCTGCACTACGCACACATATATTGATTTTGCTTGCCACCCAGTGGGGTGGAATTCATGGTGGGAGCACTCACACGGGGATTCGCAAGGCTTTCATAACAGGCAGAAGGACTAGAGAGAAGAGCACTATGGGAGCAGAGGAGTAGGAGAGTAGGATGAGATTTCG
>PVLD010026739.1:0-21767 GCA_004027595.1 Dinomys branickii
TGTTGTTGCTGTTGTTGATGTATGCCTGTTTTCTTTCTTGTCTTTGGATTTTTGGTTCTTGTGTTTTCTTTTTTTTTTTTTTTTTTTTTTTTTTTTTTTTTTTTTTTTTTTTTTTTTTTTTTTTTTTTTTTTTTTTTTTTTTTTTTTTTTTTTTTTTTTTTTCTGTTGTTGAGAGGATCAACTGTCTGACTAAATTTGCTTGTCTGTATATGGGTCCATACATCTACAATTCGAAGATATCAATGGATAAAGCAACAACTACTGTTGAGACCATATCACCTTTTCTATAGATTAGTTGTGATTGTACTATTTTCTATGATAATGGGTGTCTGTTTGTCAATATGTTTTTGTTCTTTTATGTTTCTAAAATAAAAAAAAAAAAGATATAGAGCATTAATGTGAGTCTGCCTGACAAGTGCAAGGTCCTGAGTTTGGTTCCCAGTACCTAAATATAATCTATCTATATCTATCTATATATCTATATATATGTATATATCTGAGAATATTCCCTTCACAACTCATCCCAATTGAAACCCACAATAAGCCCCCCTACCTATTCCTGTATCCATTCTTCTCATTTTTAAAATGCATTGATTAGTTTTTACCTGTTTTATATTTGCCCTTTTAAAACAGTCTGGCTGCTATGAAAAGAAAAGATTGTAAGAGGATGGAAGTAGAATCAGGGAAGTGATTTAGAAAGCCACTGCATTAGCCTAAGTGCGTTTATGACAGTAAATAAGATGGTAATAAAGGAAGTAGTCAAGGTCAATTCTGGGTATAATATTGATAGAGTTTCCTGGTGGGTTGTGCATGGATGTGTGTTTCTACCACTTCCCGAGATAGGGAACACTTCAGAAGTACTTTGAAACTGGATGTGGTGACATAGTAATTCCAGTATTCTGGGAGGCTGAGGCAAGAGGATCATAAGTTTGAACCCAGTCTGGGGAACTTAGTGACTTTGCAAGACTTTGTCTCAAAGTAAAAAAATTTAAAAATGGGAGAGCTAGGTTTGTAGCCCAGTGTTCAGACCCTGGGTTCAGTCCTCAGTACTGGGGAAAAAAAGTTAATGTGAACATAGGAAAATCCAAGTTTCCCATTTTGGACACCTTATATTTAAAGTGCCTATTAGACTAGATATAAAGACTAGAGATACATACAATCCATTTGTGCATAGTATTGTTTTATGTGGGGCATTTCCAAGTTGTAAACTCAGACTGGTTCAGGGATTTTAATTATGTATGTGAATTAGATGGACTCTGCCAATCTGTTACAGTCAAAATTTCAGTGCTTAAGGGGAAATATTTTAACCAGGTGTATTGCTATAGTAGTTGTATATATTACATATATCACAGTGAACTGCCCATGTTTTATGTAAAGAAAATTCTTTGAAAAATAAATGGATTTCATACAAAGAAGTAAAATGCGGCGATTCAGTGAGTCTTTTGATGGAAGCCCACTCCACTAACGTTTATGGGGCTACGAAGCTGAATAACTCACAGGCTTTTCCTTAATTGATCTTTCAATAAAATAGCAGCTGTATTGTACATATAATTGAAGAGAATATAAGTACATACTAAATACTCCAAAGATTAAATACATTGCTGTAGGAATTTAACTTGAAGGGGTAGAGTTATGGAAGGATGACAAAAAAAAAAAACAGTAGAAGAGAATTTTGGGGGGATCTTGATTTACAGATAAATTATAAGATTAATTTTAATGATTAGACATGACAAGCTTATTTACTTTCAGCATAAGATGCATTCACTCAGCACATGTTTACAACAAATGCCTATTTTTTACTGAATAACAAGGACTCAAATAAATATTACTTTAATGTCTTACCTTTAGGGAATCCAGTCCATTAGAAGAGACAAGTATGTGGGGGGAAAAGTAAGAGGAATGTCTATTTTTCATTGCATGACATTAATCAGGCACTGAATAAGACATTTTACATTTTCTTATTCAGTTGTCATAAAACCATTAGCAAGGAACTAAATTCAACTTTTTATATCCAGAGAAATGTAGATTCTGATAGTTTAAAGTTTATAATTCTAAGGGGCTGGGGATATAGCTCAGTTGAATAAGCGCTTGCCTGGCAAGTGCAAGGTCCTGAGTTCGATCCCCGGTACCACAAAAAAAAGAAAAAGTTTATAATTCTATCAAACTATGGAGTTAGAGTTTGTAGTAATTTTTTAAAGTTCTATACCCCCACTTTTCAACTATGCCACATTGAATAAATATAAAATCTAACAAGAAATTTAATAGAGGCATACTATAAAATGCACCACAGAATAGAAAAGGAACAAACAGGTTCTCAGTGGAGCTGATAGAGTGGTGGAAAGGGATATTTATGAAATATGATGAAAAGAAGAACAAAGATCAAGTTGACAAATACTGTAGTAGGACAAAAATCCTTCGAGAGTTTCACAGTGTTTCCTCCACATTTGAGCGTATTAGGAATTTCTCAATTCTTTAAAATCCTGCTTTTCTAAACCATTTGCTTTAGGAGGACAGACTCTTTTTCCATGATAAAGTATCTCATGAGGGGTGAGATGGGCAAAGCAAAGTGACCACGGTAGGCAGGCTAGATATTAGGAAGTGGTGGAAAGAGGCGGCAGAGCAGCTCCGAGCTGAAACGCCGAGGAATTTTAGAAACGTTGCTGTGGTGTTGGAGTTTTTAAGAAACTCAAGTGGAGCGTGTTAAAAACACTTTGATTTCTGGATTCCAATCATGGTTCTTTCTTTAGGAACAAAACATGTGGATCATAGTTTTATAGGGATTGCAATGATATTTCTAACACATATAATAAGAAACAAGCAATGAGCTGTGCTCTCTCATTCTTTGGCTTTTTGTTGAAAGTTCACAAATTCCAAGTATAGAGTTTGTATTTTCGAGCAGAACACGTTACTCGTGGTGCTTATAGATTGAACTTCAGTGTCATACATTTAAAATCACTGCTGGTAAAGAAGCGCTGTTCTTTTTTTTTGTTTGTTTGTTTTTTTTTTTGGCGGTACTGGGGATTGAACTCAGGACCCTGCGCTTGCTAGGCAGGCGCTTATTCCACTGAGCTATATCCCCAGCTCAAGCGCTGTTCTTTTAATGAATAGACACTCTCCACCTGATAGCAGCAAAGAGGCTAAAAAGGAAAATTGACTTAAGAGGGGTATGGCTAATCGACATCAAGGCAGTGATTATTTTATAATTATTTATTTTCCTTGCTACATCACAAACCCTTTATTTTCAAACCTAAAAATGGTATTAAATACAGTGGCCCTTTGGATATGAGCATTTAGGACTTACATCTCTTGTTTGTGGACAAAATGTAACATTAAGAGTTTAAACAACAGTAAAGTTAGAACAGTAGTCTGGAGCAAAAGTGAAAACTAGGATCTAGGAAGATGTAAACACTCTTCAGATGTTATTGGGCAGTTGCTGTACCTACCTGCGTGCAGAGTAGAAATTAGAGTAATGTAATATAGTTGTTAAAAGAAAGGTGACTCGATGGGTGATAGAGGACTTGGGACCACCTAAACAATACGACCTCATAAGTCTTTGCCTGGGACTGGCAAAGGAGTTCTGTAGTTGTGACTGTAAACTTATTACTGAGTTGTAAATAAGAATCCAACTCAAAATTAGAAAGGCAATTTATAGAAAGGCAATTTATTGACTCGTAATTAAAAGAATAATTGTAAATCTGACTGTAGGCCCACCTAGATCAAGGAGTCAAGATAATAGCATCAGACACCCCATTCCCTCTCCACAACCCTCCTTTGGCCTTTCAGCTAGGATTTCTTCATGTGCTCCAGGTACAAAGATTGCCTCCTGGCTCATCTTCTACCGATTTAGTAACTATCAGAAAGATTTTTTTTTCTCATTCTGGAGCAGTATTCTTGGATTGAGTTTAATTAGCGTGACTTCACTCACTGGCTATGTTGAATGAATGACCATAGCTTGAAGATTTGGTTTTTAATTGGCTAGGGCTATGTTCAGTTCTTACCTGTATTTTCAAAAGTTGGCGTTAGCCTCCTCCAGCACCATGTAGACTCAAAGGAAGGGATTTTTGTCAAATTAAAAAAAAAATCATTTGTTTTTCCAGAAGAGGAAGTGCTGGACAAAACAAAAGCAAATAAGGTAGTTTTTCAATTCAAAATGATGGGGAGAGGAGACAGAGAACACAACATGAAGGGAGAGAAAATAAGTAGATGAAAGAAGGAGAAGAGGGAAATGAAAGAAAGATAAATAGAAGAGGGGAGAGAATAGAAAGCAGAGGGGAAAAAGATTCATTTGAAGAAAAGCCATATAGGGACCAATTAGAAGGGCTGTACACAACTAGAAACTGCAGACAAATTACTCAGAAGGTTTACATGAACATTCGGTGTTGAAAAGAATGGGAATGTCATCCTTGGCCTTACAAGCAGATTTTTTTTACCTGTAGCTACGTGATCTAATTTCATACTGAGGATACTACACATGTCAAGCCTTTTCATGTTTTCCATAGATTGACATTCCTGCTCAAGACTTTCTTCACGGCTTGTTTCACCTCCTTGTTCCTCAGGCTATAGATGATGGGGTTCAACATCGGGGTTACCACTCCATAAGACAGTCCAGTGATTTCATCAGATGCTTTGGTGAACTTTGATTTGGGCTTCATGTACATAAAAAGGGCTGAACCATAGAATAAGGTGACCACAGTCAGGTGGGCTGAAGAGGTAAAAAAGGCTTTCTTTCTCCCTTCAGAAGAATTAATTCTCAGGATGGAAGAGAAAATGAAAATATAGGACACAAAAATTAACAGCAGAGGAATCACCAGTAAAGCAATACTTGCCACAGTCATGATAAGTACATTTATGGAGATATCTGAGCATACAAGTTTGAGAAGTGCCAGGATCTCACAGGTAAGATGATCAATGACATTATTACCACAGAAAGGCAACACCATCACCAGTGCTGTTTGTACTAAGGAGCTCAGACAGCCTATGACCCAAGACCATAAATCCATGTGTACATATAATACCTTGTTCATGGTGATGGGATACCTCAGTGGGTTGCAGATGGCTGCATACCTATCATAGGCCATCACAGCCAGGAGCACACACTCGGTAGAACCCAAGCCAAGAGAGAACCATTTGCAGAGCACAGCCAATGAAGGAGATGGATTTTCTCTCAGACATAAACATAACAAGCATGGGAGGAATTGATGATGATGTATAACAAATGTCCAAGAATGAGAGGTTCCCAAGAAAGAAGTACATAGGAGTGTGGAGGCGAGAATCCAAGATGCTGATGAAAATGAGGAGGCTATTTCCTAAGAGGATTATCATGTACATGGCAAGACAGACCACAAATAGAAAAAGTTGGAGTTCTGGGTATTGGGAAAGCCCCATCAGAAAAAATTCAGCCACTGCAGAATAATTCATCTTCATATATCCATGTCACCTGCAGAGTTCACATAAGGATATGATTTAGAGAAATTTGAACTTCTGATACAGACTTATCAAATCACTTTCACTTTCATTGTTTTCTTTGACTTTCAAAAAAGCCCCTGGAATCAGCAAAGTCAGGAATATTATATTGATTTTGCTAATGATAAAAGAGGTGCTGAGAGGTAGGTAACACATGTACTATTTAGCATTATATAGTAGTAGAGATCCAGAATTGTGGTGACAAATGCCTGCCTCTACATATACCCTTTGGATAAGCTACTGTCAATTATGTATATGTATAATAGTCTCTTGATGAATGTTTTGAAATAAAACTTTATTCTAATAGAGCAGGATCTAATTTAAGGTAACATGTAAACTTGGTACCACGTATTTTATCTTCAGTAGAACCATTTAAAATTACTTAACTTTTTGAGGTTCAGCTAGCTAAATTCTTATCAGCTAGAAAAATGAGGGACATTTTAACTCTTTGGTAGTTTGCTGTGGGAATTAAAGTTGGTAACATCTATTAGCTTGCAGGCATAATAGGTAGCTCCAACATGTGATCTAAAAATTTAAAAAAATACAATATAACAAAATATGTAGTGAAATATAACAAATATATATTTTCATATTCATAAACATTGTAAATTATAATTTTAACGTTATTTTAGTGAGCCAGAAGGAAAAAGTTGCTTTACTTTTTTTTTTTATTTTAAGGCTAGGGAATTGAAGTTTGGAACCATAATTGTTGGAATATGAACATTTTCTAGTCTGAGGGATATATCTCATCAGTTAAAACTCTGATAATAATCACCTCAGCGTTCCCAGGAACTTTCAGGCACTGAGGGGACTGGGCTGCTTGTCGTCTCCACTGGCAGGAAAAGCCATTGCAGAGCACTTTGCTGCTGCTGGCAGGAAAAGTCCTTACAGAGCACTGGGCCACACTACCCTCCGTTCAGGAAGTTCGGTTGCCTCTGTGCAGCTTGCCCTGGGGGGCGTGGCCACATTTGCATCTGTACCACCCGCTGGTTCGGAAAAGCACAAATTCTTCAAGATAGCAAATGCCTCCTCTTCATTTTAAAACCTGTGTTCTAACCTAGCTTCCTGCAGACTCCCCTCTCCGAACTCAGCTAGCTTCAGCTCGAGTGAATCAACAGCCATGGTTGCTCACTCAAAGCCTGCGTGGATGGTCTTTCTCCTCTCCACGCCTTTAACACACTTGTCATGGTATAAGAAGTGAAAAGATTATAATATCCTAAAATATCACTCGTGCAAAGTGTAGTCTTAGAGAAGAGCTAAAGACAATAAGGGACAATGCTCATAATGTAATATGACAAAAAAAGGAAGTTACCCAGTACTATAAATGATTGCAAGTTTGTATACATACACCTAAAGAAATTACACCAAAATATTGAGGCATTCTGTGGAACGTGGAGTTTAGGAAATTAATAATTTAATTTCCATATTTTCCAAATAATCCTTGATCTCTATTTTATTATTGTAAATATCTGAAATTCTATTTTCAAATTTTCCTTGAAAAGAGTGACGTTGGTATCTAGAACTTTGACACCAGTTTTCTCTAAATTCCAAGTAAGAAATGGAATAGTCAGTGAACAGGAAATTGGAGAGAGGCTTTATGTTGTTTGACTTTGTGTAGATGAATATGATGCCACTTAGTGTTATGCCTCTAATCAGTTATCTACAGATACCCCTATCAATCAGCAGTAAATATTTCAAAAGGAGTCTGTAACCCGCCATTTAGAATGTGTTCAACCATGCGGATAACTGGTACCATAAAATATCTAGCAGTAGCACACAAGAAGAAGATACAAGAGACACGGGGAGGAGGAGGAGGAAGCATGGGGAACATCACGAGTTTCTGTTACCTCTGCTGTTTGCTTTGTATCATAAAAGTTTGGTGCTTGGTTTTCCACATTTTATTCATCTCTCTTGAAATGCTTGGTCATAGATTGGTCCTGCTTATCATGTATCACTGATAGAAAGAGAGCAAATTACGGACTATGAAGCATTCATCCTTTGCCCCAACTTTACTAAGAAGAGAGTAGAAGTATTTTTGTTTTTGTAAAAGATAAATACTTGATTGGGCTTTCTGATTTCAACTTGAAGAATTGTTTGAAGTGTATATGGCACAGTCACTATGAGAGATTTCCTCAGGAGGAAACATGCAGTACTGAACATGGCATCTTAAAGTCTGCTTTATCCAGTTTTTCATTTTGTTTGTAAAGTGCCTTATTCTTTATAGTAAGAGTGATCTCTTAAAAGGGGCCCCTGGTGCCTGTCTAAATAAATGGCTTCCCAAGAACCCTAAAAGGAGTTGATAATAAGCAGTACTAGGTGATTTAGAATTAAACTCTCTTTTCCTTTTTAAAATAGTCTTGAGAATCATGAGATTCATTAGTATTCCAGGTTATTTGGCCAACATTATTGTGTAGCTACAAAGTTCAAATTCTTTGTTGTTGGGAATGCAGTGGAAGCTTTAACGTTTTACCATATAAGAGTTTCTCTCTAAGCAACAGACTCACTTCTAGCATTGATTAGAACATGCAGTGCACGTAGTTATTTCTAGGGTTCTGCCTTGGAAGCCTACTGTCACCCAGTCTGCCTACTTTGTTTTTATTGTTAGGTAGGTATCTTTATGGAGAAGTACTATATTGTGTTTTAATAGAAAGAGGAATCTTAGAGTCAGGAGACTTGGAATTCAGGCTTGACTCTGTAGCTTATCAGCTGTACAAACCTTGTGCATGATACTTAACATGAACATGATGTAAATGGAAATTAACAAAACACATGCACAGTATGAGAGAATGTGCAATATATAGTGAGTTTAATCCGAACTCATAGGCTGCTATTCTGTCATTTTCCAAGGTAAGCAGAAACTAATTTAAGATAATGTTTATAAATACACAAGATATTTCTCATTAAATATTTCCTTTTTTACCATGTTTTTCAGTATTCAAAACTTTTCAAAAAAAATAAATCATTCAGAATTCATACTTCCTATATCCTTTTTGCTTGCATCTACCTCATGTGAGTGTCAGTATAGGATTCTCAAATTCTCCACTTACAATAAATAACATGGTTTGTTGGAACCACAGTTCAAAAAAAGCCATAGTAGACACAAGCTTTCCGTTTCTGTGACCAGACACCTGACAAAATCAATTTAAAGGAAGACAGATTTATGTTTGGCTCACGGTTTCAGTGGTTTCAGTCTGTGGTTGGCGGGTTCCCTGCTGTGGGCCCGAGGTGAGCCAGAACATCATGGTGGAAAGATGTGCTGGAGCAAAGCTGCCTGTGTCATGGCAGCCTGGGAGCACAGCTAGAGGGAAAGAACCCTCGTGATCCCTTCCCTTTCCCAAAAGCCCAGCAGCTGATAACCAAGCATTCAATACAAGGAGCCTTTGGAGAAGGTTTGCATCCCAGCCATAACAGTTTTCTTTAGTGTGTCACTATAATTTTCTTTTTACATACGGAAATAGAAAGACACATGGCTTCGTACTGAAGTATGAAGATGATATGAAATCACTGCAGCTGTTCCTCCTCATATTCATTTAAGTCTTCACTATCTGGTTTGAGCTGCAGTCCTGTTGTAGATGTACATAAGTATTCCACAGTCGCAGGTGATTACTAGTAGTGGTGAAGCGGGGAGAAGGCAGACCAAAAGTAAAGCTTTCGTTCTCAATTAAAATTCAGGTCATACATTTGAGTCAATTGTAAGTCAGTCCGTCACCCAAGTACTTTCTAACCTCTGGACGCTGGACGCTAAGCATCTCTGGGGGACTTACCAATGCCTCAGGCAGCCAATTTAAATCTACCTTTGTTTTCTTCTAATAGACTCTATATTCCCACAAGTGATTTAAAGTTGAGTCTTTAAATCTTCCTAAAGGTAGCAACTGCTAGAACGTTAAGGATAATGTCTCAAAGACCTAGTTGCAAGTTACTCATTAAGTGGCAAATTTTCTCTGAATTAATTTTTTCAATGATTATAGAAATGATATACATTCATCACATAAAATTAGGATATTCAGAAGAGCCTAAGGGAGAAAATATAAGTCATTCATAGTTTCAGATATAACATGATATTTTGGCATATTTTTGGAGTGGCTCTGGAGCAATTTATTTTTCATTATTTTTTAATTTTTATTTTTACTCATACGTCTTTGCAGTACATATGATTACGCTCGTCATGGGGAGCTGGTACATGTACATAACATGTACATAATTCTTGTTTCCGTTCTTTTCCCCTCCCCTTCCTCCTTCTCTCTGGTTCTTGGTCTCCTTCCTTTCCCCAAAGATCTAGCTCTGTCTCCTGAGACCATAATGTTAAGTGAAATAATAAGACATGCAAGCTTAAATATCTCATGATTTTTGTTATATGAAAAACCCAAAATACAAATAGATTAAACAACAAAATTTTGGCATACTTTTAAACATATACTTCAGCTAGTTTGAAGTTTACTTTGAGAACACACTGCAATTACCATTCAAAATTAAATTAACAATTAAGCCAAGCATGCTGGTGCACAAATATATACGTTTCACTGCAGTCCTCCTGCCTCCACCTCCTAGCATTCAAATTTGAGGCCATCCTGGACAGTTAGCAATTTAATGAGACAATGTCTCAAAAAAGGAGGGATGGGTCTAGGGATGCAATTTAGTATGAAGACCCTAGATTCAGTCCCAGTACCACAAAACAGACCAACAAAATGCCAGTGGAATGTATGCAGTTTTTTATATCATTTTATTAGGAAGTTTTAATGAGTGATAATATTTTTAAAATGGAATATGGAAAGGGGAAAGAATTTAGAAAGCTTTAGTAAAATAGAAGGAAATGATAATGTTGAAGAACATTACCCTTGTTTCCCATGAGTACAAGCATATTGCCATTGTCAGAAATCCCCATAATGCCCTTTCTTATAGAATCAGAAAATATTTTATTGCATGTAAAATGCAATTTTTTCTTCGCAGTGCGAAGTAGATGTAAAGGTATAAACAACAAAAGTTGTGCATGTGTAGTCAAGGGAATGACCAACAAGCTCCTGCCACAGCTCTGTAGCTGCCCCCCCTTCTTGCACTTATTCTGTTTAACTTTCTGGCCTCTGACCTGCTCTACCCCCTCTAGATTTTAATTCTTGCCCCCTGTGCTCTTCCGGTACCTCTGTAGTCATGTAGGCCTTAGAACAATTACAGTAGAGAGGATGTTAGCTTATCTCCAGTAATTCACCATGAAATAAGATGTGATGTACAATTTGAAAGGAGGAACAACCAATTCCAATTCAATTATATGGAATGTGATTCATTATTTCAGTTCTAGTCATCTTTTAAAATTCAGCTATGTTCAAAGCTCTTTGCTAAAATCTAATGCTAAATATGTTCGTTCATTGTTGTACAGATATACAAAATGATAACGATATATTCTGACCACAAAATGTATTAACAATCACTAACAGATAAACAGAAGACAATTTAATATGAACCAGAATAAGAGATTTGAAGATTCAAAATTTTTTTCTCCAAATTGAACACTTTTGAGAATAAAGGGGATGCTATTAATAGAAGTGCATAGTGACTAGTCAGTATAAAACAGGACATGGTTTCAAATGAAAAAGTAGTGGTTCAAAGGAAGAAGTTGGTACCTCATTCTGTTAAGAACGAGTGAAGTATTTGAGAACGAAGAGGCCCAGTAATACATTTTTCATGTCAGCAGAAATGCTTTTGGATGCGATTTACGTTCTGCAGCCTTTATCTCTGTATTCTACAGTAAAGCATTTGTTATCTCATGTAACAAGACCCATAGTTGAGTGCTTTCTACACTCAGAGAGGTCATCAAGGACGCAAGGCTTTTCCTGTTTTTATTTCCCCGTTTTCTTATTGTCATTGTGCTGGCAGCTACAGAAATCAAATCCTCATACTTCGGGAGGCAGGGCTATACATCATGCTCCTGTTTGTAACTCTTTGTAAGGGAGAGAAGCATCACCAGAAGCGCCATTGTATTAATTTTCATTCTGATTTTTCAGCACTGGGTTGTGTGCTTACCTCTGTATCATCATTCACAAAGGGAAATGGGATTCCGTACTAGCCTGAAACAATTATGCTTCCTCTGGTCCTACCATTCCTGAGCATCAATGCCTCCTGATATCCAATATAAATCTAGGCTTTGCTACCAAGGAAGAAAGGGGTTGCTAGTGTGTAGACAACTTTATTATTCAGCATTCTGGCAGGAAACAGATCATACACTTACATTCCTCTCTTTTTAGGGTCAGTAACTACTATTGGGCTAGTGCGACCTTCATTTGTTGTTTTTTTTTTTTTTGGATGCCATTTTGAGTTTGTGAAACTCTCCAATGTTTATTGTTAAATAAATATTAAATATGTTTTTGGCTCTAGAATGTTCATTTGGTTCTTTTAATAGTTTGCATTTCTTGGCTAAAATTTCTTATTTGTTTATTCATATGAGCATTTAAAAATGCTTGTGACCAGTTGCATGTCTACTTGGAAACTCTTGTCTGCTCATTGCATCGCTTGAAGAATACCATGATCAGTCCTCATTGATTAATTGCCTGTTGCTTGAGTATGTCTAGTAATTTTGTGTCCTATCTTAATCACTGGGGATGCTATATTATAGACATTCTAGATTCTGTTATTTTCTCCTGATGAATTTTTGTGGACATTTCACTTATTTTTAGGTAACAAAGAATCAAAAACTCAGTAGATTAAAATGAGGACATTTATTTTGTTATTTACTTTGCAATTTTTTGCTGAGTTTGGTGAGGTTAATCTGTCTTTTCCACCTTTGATGTTACCTGGGACACAGTTCAAAATCTGTTGGAATTATTTGAAAGCTAGCTTCTTCTCAGGTCTGATAGGGGAATCTTTGCTGTTGGGACTTTAAATAGAATATCTATATATGGATTCATTACAATATGATGGCTGTTTCTGTAAGGAGAGAGAGAGACAGAGAGGTAGTCAAGAGGGAAAAAAAAGAGAAGAGGAAAAGGAAGGGAGAAAAGGAGTGGAAAGGAGGAGAAGGGAACAGCAAAAGAGAAAGGAGGACAAGAGGAGAGGAGAAGGAAGAGGGAAAGAGTAGCAAACCACAGGTTCTTCATGGGACAAACTGGTAGCTTTGTTTACAACCGGAAATCTAACAGTTAAGGCATTGTTCAGAAAATTTACATGAACATTCCATATTGAAGAGACTAGCAGTGTCCTATTTGCAAGCTTTTATAATATTTGTAATAATTAGTTTCACAATATGAAAACAAAAAAGACAGAATCTGTTCCTCCACTGAGACTAGAACATGCCCCAAGCCATTTCATATTTCCCAGTAAATTCAGGTATCTTTTCAGGACTTTCTTTGTACCTCTTTGACTTTTCTATTCCTCAAGCTGTAGACGGTAGAGTTTGGCATTGCAGTTAGCACTGCAGAAGATTGCCTGATGATCTTATCAGATGTATTTGTGTTCTTGGACTTGGACTTCTTGTAATAAAAAGGCTGAACATAAAATAAGATGAGTACTGTGAGGCAGACTGAACCTGCATAAAAGACCTTCTATCCTCAGTAGAGGTAATTCCCTGGCTGAAAAAGGATGAACATGTAGGCGATAAAAATTAAGAGGAATCACCAATGCAACCATATCACTATTATGATAAACACACTGATGGTGGTATCAGATCAGAAGAGTTACAGAAAGGCTGGAACCTGACAGGTAAGGTGATCAATGATAATACCACAGAAAGGCAGTATCACAGTCAGCCTGAATGTTTAACACCTTCCTCACAATGATGGGGTACCTTAGTGAGTTACATATAGCTGAAAATTTCTACCTGAACATTTAACACCTTGATCACAATGATGGGGTACCTTCGTGAGTTGCATATAGCCACATACTGTCATAGACCATTACAACCAGGAGGACACATTCAGTGGAGCCCAACCAAAGGGAAACGAACATCTGCAAAGCACAGCCAATGAAGGAGATAGATTTTCTTTCAGACAAAAACATAATAAGCATTTAAGGAATAGATGATGTCACATGTCCAAGAGTAAGAGATTCCCAAGAAGTACATGGGAGTATGGGAATGAGAATCCACACATTATGCTAGTCATACTGAGGAAGCTATTTCCCAGTAGTATTACCATGTAAATGATGAGGCAGAACAAGAACAAAGTGAAGATCTGGTTACATGGAAAGAATAAATAATTCAGGTAGAGTAGAAGTTCTCGATCTCCATGTGTCTATGTCATCATTGTTCTATAAGGAAATGACTCAGGGAAACTTACATTTATAATGTACCGTAGTTCTAAAAATTACTTTAACTTGTATTATCTTTTTGATTTTTAGAACAGCTCTGGGAATCAAGAAGGGCATAGGTTTAATTTTATTGAGTATGAAAATGAAGTACTTAAAGTTTCAGTACTTTGTAGGACCATCCAGTAGCAGAGGCCAAGCTATCAGTCAGCCCAAGAATTACTTTTGAAGTGTCAGGACTCTAATAAAGTAACATAAAACAATATAATTCCAAACTTATAATTCACTGAATTATGTTATAATTATCACTTATAATTATCACTATAATTATCACTCATAATTCACTTACAAATCACTGAATATTCTGAAATAAAAGCTGTTTACTAATGAAGTTAATTCTATTTTAGATACATTCACAGATAGTACATCATAAACCATCAGCAATGTATGATTTAGTTTGTATGTCTTTAGGTAAGTTATTTAACTTTCTTAGCATCACTTGCTTCATGGTAAAATGTAGGAAAGAAATAACTTTTTGACAGGCTCTATTAAGGTATATAAGGTGCATCACAATACATAGCTAAGATATTGTGTCTATAATTATGTTTTATAATTTTATTATAATTATTAGGTATTGACTGACTTGGAAAGAATTTATATTAATATGTTGACAGTGATGGTACTAAATAAAAGAATTTATATTAATATGTTGACAGTGATGGTACTAAAATTTAAGGTTCTCATACCTTTCACAATAGCATCCAAATATTAGCATCATTCCTAAACTGAAATATTTTAGAAATCAATCTAACAAAAGAAGTAAATCTATTCAATGAACACTACAATACTTTGAAAAAAGAGATCAAAGAGGAATTCAGTAAATGGAAGAGTATTCTTTGCTCATGGATAGGAAGAACCAACATCATCAAAATGGCCATGCTACCAAAATTATGGTACAGATTCAGTGCGATTCCCATTAAACTACCATTAGCATACCTTACTAGAGAAAACATTCCTTAAATTCATCTGAAACCAGAAGAGACCCAGAATAGCAAAAGCAATCCTGGGCAACAAGGACAAGTCAGGTGGAATTACAATCCTTGACATGAAATTATACTATAAAGCTACTCTAATAAAATCAACATGGTACTGGATAAAAAACTGACTAAAGGATCAATGGAACAGACTAGAAGAAACAGCCACAACCACAAACACACTCAGCTACCTAATATTTGACAAAGGGGCCAAACAAATTCACTGGAATAAAGATAGCCTCTTTATTAAATGGTTCTGGAAAAATTGGCTTGCCACTTGCCAAAGACTGAAATAGACCAAAGTCTATCACTATGCACCAAACTCAAGTCAAAATGGATCACAGATCTCAATAACAGAAATACTAAATTTACTGGAAAAGAAAGTAGGTAAAAACCTTGAAGACATAGGGGTAGGCAGAGAGTTCATGAACAAAAACCAAACTGCCCATGAAATTCTTCAAAGAATCAACAACTGGGATCTGATCCTACTGAAAAGTTTTTGCATATCTAAAGAAATCACCAGCAGAGTTAAAAGTAAACCCACCAATTGAGAAAAAATTTTAGCTGGCGGTCCCTCGGACAAAGGTCTTCTATCTAGAACATATAAAGAATTAAAAAACATCCACCCCACAAAATTTAAAGACCCAGTACAGAAATGGGCATATGAGATGAATACACACTTCCCAGACAAAGAAATACAAATGGCAAACAAATACATGAGAAACTGTTCAACGTCATTAGTCATTCAAGAAATGCAAATTAAAACAACACTGAGATTTCATCTCACCCCAGAAAGAATGGCTATCATCAAGAAACCAACCAATAACAAATGCTGGTGAGGCTGTGGAGAAATAGGAACTCTTCTCCATGGGTGGTAGGAAAGTAGACTGGTGCAACCACTGTGGAAATCAGTTTGGAGATTCCTCAACAAACTAGGTCTAGAGGTTCCATTTAATCCAGTTATTCTCCTTCTGGGTATTTTCCCAGAAGATCTGAAAACATCATATCACAGTGATATATGTGCACCCATGTTTATAGCAGCATAATTTGTCATAGGTAAATTGTGGAAGCAACACAAATGTCCATCCATTGATGAATGGATAAAAAAAATTGTGGTATTTTTATATAATGGAATATTATTCAGCTATAAAGAAAGATAAACTTGAGGTTTTTTTTTTATAGGTAATATGATCTCTAGTCACAACTAGAGATCATATTCTGAAGTGAAATAAATCAGACCTCTATGTGTAAGTAACATATTGTTTCACTAGTACAAGAATCTGAAAGAGCAAATAAAAATTAATAGATATGATAGACATTGTGAAATGAATGGAAACTGCTCAAAAGTGAAGAGCAACTGGAATGGGGGAAAAGAGAAAAGAAAGAAGGGGAAATTATGTACATATGTATACATGGGATAGCTAACAAAGTTGTACTACTGACTTCTATTGCTTTACTGGAAGGACAAGTTAATGATTAAGTATTTGACCAATTTTGCATGGCTCTATTTGTTTTTCTGAGAAACCACTTTGAAGATGTCAATATGTAATACAACAGCCATTGTTAATTTCCTACCACTTTGTCTGTAATTCAGTATTGCTTGTATTGTTCTTATGCTATTTTGTAAATGGATATCGGTTGTTTAATATGCTTTCCTTCTTTTATTTTTTAAAATAAATTAAAAAAATAAAATTTAAGGTTCTACCAGATTTTGAGTACTTTCTCTTTTCCTATAGGCATCTATTTGTTCTTTCAAGGACCTATCCAGGGTTAATCTAGAATCAAAAGATTCATCTCCAGGATCTTCCAGAGACTAATTATTAAGTACTTTTTTGTTAGTTTGAACCTGAAGTTCTCCCTCCTTTATTATAGATTGCTTTCATCACCTTGTAGTTCTCTACATTCTGTGAGTTTTCTTTTTCTTCATTATTTTATTTTATTTGATTACCAATCTGCTGCACACAGCTCTCTTTGCTGGCCACTGCAATCTAAGAAGCTTTGTCATGCCATGCATTTCCAACCATGTTGTTTGTGCCTTAGAGCCACCAACCACAGAAGGAATTCTGTGAAACCATGATCCAAATAAAGTTTCTTAAGATGTGAATGTTGGGTATTGGGTCTCAGTGATAAGAAAGCCAATATAGGAGTTAAGCTGGGTGGTGCAGAAGCACCAAAGCTGGACCTCTTATCAAACTAGGGGGTTTCCTAGAAAAAGATAATAACCAACAAGAAGGGGTTTTTCAATTTAAGAGTACGTGTGAAAATGTAAAGAACAAAGAATACAGTGTTGAGGTAAACTAGAAAGAGTTCAGCATGGCTGCTGCAGACATGGGGTAAAACGCACTAGCGTTTCTATATTATAGGGACATAGGGGTGGCAATATAATGGAGGATGACTCTTTTTGTAACTATATTAAATAGGAAGGACACTGTTTTGCATAGGGATAAATTGCTCTGTGGGACCGACTTAAAAAAAAAACTCATGAAGATTATAAACCATTATCCAAAGGTTTTTTTTCCTTAAAACAGACATGAGATGGAGAAATACAGAAATGGCATGAAAGAATATTTTGAGGGATTAAACTAGGATTTTTATGAAAATACAATTCAATAATCATAGGTTTATTTTTTCACTGTTCTTACTCGCCCCGTATATGAGGTAAATAACCTCCCTTCTGCAGCCTTTTTTTGCATAGAGGAAGCAACCGACCTGGTCTTCATCCCTTTCTCCTCAACACTCACTCTTTCAAGACATAGTGCTAAGTATGGTGGTCGTTTGTAACAATAAAAAGAGGTTACTTTTCTCCTCCTCCTCTTTCTTCTCTTCCTTTTACTCAGAATAGCTATCCTCAAAGAACTCAAAACTGCCTGAGCTAATATGGATGGAGAAAGAAAGGAAATTTAGGAAGAAGAAAATCTTTGCTAAGATACTAAAATATGGGAGCGTCATCTCCTTTTCTCAATCTCTTCCCCAAAGTATTTTCTGGTGGATAACTCACTAAGAGGAAGGAAGGTAATGGAGAAGACAAGAGGGCTGCTTTCTTTGACCAGCCAAGAATCATGTCTGCATGTTCTCTGAAACAGAAAGACAGGGCCAATGGTTCTAGGCTGATAATAGGACAAGGGAAAGGTTCTTGTTTCTGTAGCCCTCAGCCAATGAAAATAATTTATTACAGTAACATCACAGAGTAAAAATGGCAACCTTGCATTAAAAAGTATGCAGTATTACTTAGTGTTGTACCAGATAAATACGAAAGAAGTAGAGCTCAGCCAGATAGAAACACTAAAGAGAAGGAATTTACAAAGTGGCAAGGTCATGTGTGTTGGAAAAAACAAGCAAGGTAATAATGTTAATTGCCAATACAAAGGTCACATAGCATTTTCAGAACAGGAACTGTAAGAGGTACTGTAGTGTTAGGTGGGCTGACTCTGGATCTAGAATATCAGTTACTAGATTCTGGTTCTGGCTGTGTGACTTTGAGCAAAACATTTTAATTTTCCTTTACCCTTTATCCTTACCCTCTGCTATAAAGTGGCATTAAAAGTATGGCAGTGAATATTAAATGAGTGAATAAATATATATGTCTTAGTGTCTGGCACACCATAAGTGCTCAATAAGTATAGATATCATTGGTCCATACACACTAAACCTCTAACATTAACTGAAAACTTTTTCCCCACAGTGTTACAAAGTTACTGTATTCATTATCAGAAAGTTCCTTGCCATAAAATAAAAAATAATACTAAAATCCTGGCAATATATTTTTAAAGTATTAGCTACAAAGATATAGAGAAAAATAATTATTGTTAAGTACTTATTCAAATAATACTGTTTGCCTAAGACAACATAAAATCCCAGGAAATCAGTGCTCTAGGCAGCCTTTCTGGAACAGTGTGTCATTGGGTTTTCCTCTCAAATGAAAGTTTTACAGTGTTGCACCCCTGAACCTATGAAGGGAAGGATCTTGTTGATTCTTGCAAAGCAGGCAACGTATCATTTCTGTTGTTCTGGTGTGAAGTACTTGGCTTCCTTTTAGTCTTCATCTCTTTAACAGTTAAGCTCTTTTTTCACACTGTAGGCCCCACCTTTACTGGAGCTTCTTTTCTGACTAAACTAAAAACATTAAAAATCATTCTTTGCTATTTGCTCTTGCTTTTCAGTGTAAACCTGGCTAAAAGCTGCCAAAAGTATCCATGCCACAGTCTGAACTTTGGGCTGCCTTGAAAGTTCCTCTGCCAGATTAATTAGTCCACCAGTTTAAATTTCAGTCACCTGCAAAATCTCAGGACACAAGCAGGATGTACACAAATTTTCAGCCAGAGTAGAGCACACATGGCCTGGAGTCCAACTAAAAATAGAGTCCTTATTTCCAACTGAAACTTCTTGAGCCTGGTCTTTGCCATCTGCTTTTTTTAAAAAATCAGTATTCTGATATTCTGAGCCGTGATGAGAATCTCCTATCAAGCTCAGCTTACAGCATGCTAGGCCTTGTCCAACTGGAATCCCCAGATCTTTCCAACTTCCTCGTACAACCAGTTCCAAAGACATCTGAACCACATGGTCAGGTATGGTTCTGGAAAACAACTCCATTTTTTGCTACCAAACTTTGTCTTAGTCACTTTCTTCATTGCTGGGACAAAATATCTCAAACCCACAACTTAAAGGAGGAGAAGTTTATTTTGGCTTATGATTTAGAAGTTTCATTCTGTGTTTGGCAGCTTCAAACAGAAACTACATGATGCAAAAGCCTGGGTGGAGGAAAGCTGCTTGCTTCATAGTGGCTAGGAAGTAGAGCAGTGAAGGGAGGAATTGCAGAGGGCGATACACCCTATCAGGTCATGCCCCTAGTGACCTGTGTCTTCCAGCCAGGCCTCACCTCCTAACATTACATTTAGCTATTGTGCCCCATGATTCAATCAGCCTTCCAAAGCTGTGCCTTTGAGTACATGAAACTTTGGGTGGAAATCCAAATATAAACTAAACACTCTTTGAAGTAATTTTGTTACTTTTCTGAAAACTTAAGATCAGTTCAAAACAAGGTTTTAAAAACATAAAAAGTAAAATGGTCACAATTTATCATTTACATTTTTTCTTTTTTTTTTTTCCTGAAATGAATCTTTATAACTCAATGTTTACCATTCAGCTCTTAGTGTAAGTCCTTGCCACCTCTACCCATGAGTGCCTCTTGGGACTTCTGTTTCTAAAGAAGGTTCTGGGCACAAGTGTATTCGTTACTATGTATCATTACTTCCCTCAGTATTTTGCCAGTGTGTGTCTATCCAGGTATTTAATTATTACTGTTGTGCTTCCTCAAGGTAGTTGACACCTTAGCCATTCTCTTTTTGGGCTGTTGCTACGATATGGGGCATTAAAGGAAGAGTCCCACCACTCTGCAAACCTCTTTGGTGTAATTCCATTTGGTTATTTTTCATTTTTGTTTCCTGTGCTTTTTAGGATCTTGCCCCCAAACTCCTTGCTTATCCCAACATTCTGAAGTATGTCCCATTTTTTTCTTATATATATTTTTCCCATATGTTTCATAGTTTCAGGTCTTTTTTTTTTTTTCATAGTTTCAGGTCTTACATTTAAATCTTTAATTGATGCTGAGTTGGTATTTGTAACTGATGAGATTAAGGGTCTTGTTTCACTTTTATGCATGTGGATATACAATTTTCCCAACACAATTTATTGAAATGACTCTTCTTTCTTAGCACCCATGTCAAAAATCAGTTGGTTGTTGATGTGGATGTGTGAGTTCACTTCTAGGCCAGTGCTGGCAAACATATGGCCCTAGTGTTGCCACTGGCTGTTTGTCATCATTGAAACCTCTAAAAGGTTCACTATCACTGTTCTAGGATCTCTGTTTTCTTCCACTGATCTGTATATTTTTATATGAAGGTCATGCTGTTTTTATTACTACAGCCTTTTGTTACATTTTGAAGTCAGTGTAATAATTCCTACTTTAGTTTGTTTGTTAAAGGTGGCTGTACATGTTTGATATTTTTTGTGTTATAAAAAGTTGATCTGATAGAAACTGAGAATAGAATGGTGGTTGCAGAAGCTGGGAACAGTAGAAGGATTGGGAGAGGTTGATCAAGGTGTACGAAGTTATAAGAGTGAGATATTCTAGTATGCTGATGTGCAGTAGGATGCGGGTACAAAATGGCAACACATTATATATTTCAAAAAGTTGGAGGAAAAAGATTTTGAATATTTTTACCATAGAGAAGTGATATTTGAGGAGATAGATATGTTCATTCTGATTTAAATGTTATCAAATATATCCATGTATCAAAACAACACATGGTCCCCTGCTTGGATCTGGTAACATTCCATTTGAATTCTAGTTAACTGATTCCAATTTCATGTTCCTGTTCTGTTCCTTATATCACAGACTAATTGGTATTTACTTGCTGTCTTTTATAATCTCTCCAATCTATATCAATGCATCTGTTAGAGAAACAGGCTATAGGGTGGCAAAGGGACTTGAGGCCTTGGGTGGGATCATGCTTGGGGAGCAGAGGTGAGGACAGACCCATGGCCAGTGTGGGAGGGCTGGGGTAGAAGGGATGGCATCAAACACAATACAGAAATTTCAACTCATGGAAGTGGTAACAATAAACATTATGGAATAATTTCACATAAAAAAAGAGAAACAGGCTACAAGCCAGGAAAGAGAATGATAATGTGACTAAGACAGAATCTCATCTTCAACAGAGTTCATACACTAATCATGGTGTTGCTGTATTATGACTAATATTAACAATTTAATAAACTTAATCCTGAAGACATATATGATATTCTGTATCTATCAACTGAAAGTGTAAAACTCTTTTTTTTTAATTTTAGAAACATAAAAGTACAAAAACGTATTGACAAACAGACACCCATTATCATAGAAAATAATACAATCACAACTAATCTATAGACAAGGTGATATGGTCTCAACAGTAGTTGTTGCTTTATCCATTGATATCTTCGAATTGTAGATGTATGGACCCATATACAGACATGCAAATTTAGTCAGACAGTTGATCCTCT
>PVLD010026740.1:0-21709 GCA_004027595.1 Dinomys branickii
AAAAAAAAAAAAAAGAATATCAGCGAGGGTGACAAGTCTTCTTTTCTTTGGGGTTGTTGTGATTTATTATGTTGTGGTTTCCCATGCTGGGTAATAAATTTTGTGGTCACCTATTGACAAAGCTTTATAAATATTTGTTAAACCATTGCCCACCAAACTTGTTCCTTTCCTTCCATTTTGCAAAACAGGATCCTTTTGATTAGAACAAGCCTGGCGTTCCTCCAGCTAGACCTAAAGCAGTGGTGTGTACTAGACCTCTTTCCTAATTCTGCTCTACAGTGAGGATTTTATGAATTATATTATTTCACATTAAGATGAGACTTGTGAGACAGTTCTAAACCTGCTTCAAGAAACGTTCCAAACGGACTACAAATCATCTTTTTATTAGCCTTACAGGGGCTGCTGAACTGTTTGGATAGGGGAGAAGAATCCAACTCTTTTATTAGGTTGGACAAAAGTGGAAAAGCAGTAAAATGCACAATGTGTCACACAGGGGCAATAAAGTTATAGTAAAAACGACTTGGATTCTGTTACTTATTGTTGCTGTTTGGCATCTGACACTTAGAAAATATGCAAGAAGATCTTTTATTATACCCAGTCTATTATTCAAAGCTGTGGAGCTGTAGGAGTTAACACTGAGGGGCCCCAAATCCTCATTCTTTTTTCCTCATTTCCCTCTCTGTTCTGTAAGTAGGGTCTCTATAACCATGCAAAAGACAAGAGAAGCAATGACACTTAAAGAAGCTCGATTCCACCAGAGCAGTGAAAGGCACCTGAAGTGCAGACATTAAAATCTAGGGTATTTACAAATCTCAGGAATTCAATTCAACTGAAATTTTCCAGGAACCAATCCATATACTTGTTCTTGGCAATTTTAGATGTTTTGCTATTTACATATCTACTGCAGTCACAGTAACATAACTTTTTTTTTAGTGTGTTTAATATTTTATTTTTATTGTTGTAGAGAGTCCAAAATATTAAACTTATTGACATAAGGCTAGAACAAGTTATGTGGAAATAAACTGTCAACACAACTGAAACAAAAGGGAAAATTCTAAACATCACACTCGACTGTCTGTCCTACTAAAACCTCTTGGATTTTACCTGGATGTACTTGTGCTATCCCGCTTTGAGCACCATTATTTTTCACTGAAGAAGTATCTTCTCCTGTACCACAGTAAGATGCTTTGATCTCTTCATCATTAGGGGAATAGATGACGCTAAACAATTAGTGTTGGAGAAGTCATTTGAAGTTGAAATTATATCTCTAGGTCAGTGTGGCAATTAGGACATTGCTATCCATTTTTAAAAAGCATAATAGAGACCAGGCAGAGTGGCACAAGTCTTAATTCCAACAAACGGGAGGCTGAGGTAGGATTACTGTAAATTCAAGGCCAGCCTACGGTACAAAGTGAGTTCAAAGCTAACCTGAACTCTGTAGTGAAACCATGTCTCAAAAAGATCAAAAAAACAAAAAAACTTAATAATACCCAGTTATTCACAGGTAATAATCAACATGTTATATGTTATAAAATTGTCCCCTCACAGACCGGTCATTCTGTTTCTCACTTCCACCGCTTACTCACTTTCTCATCATGGGAACAAAATACGGTCAACCACAACTTGAGGGAAGAGAGCCTTACTGGCCTGCTGTTTCAGTTCACGGTCAGCAGGCTCACAGTGGAAAACAGGCTGACGGAGGGACACGGTGATAGAAAAAGTGCTCAACGCGGTGCAGCCGGGAAGCAGGGAGATTGTAGAAATCAAGGATGAAAATATTCCACTCCATGTCTCATCCACAGTGACCCACTTCCACTCAGGCCTCACCTCCTAATGGCACACTCAGCTACTGAACTCAGCAGTGGATGATCCTCTTCAGAATTCAGCCCTGCTGCCCTCTGATCGCCTTCCACGCACATGAGGATTTTGGTTGACATTTATGATCTAAATTATAACAGCCACCAGGTCCACAACTTACCCTGAATTAGTCCACATACACTTTGCATACCTCACACCTTTCTGTTCTAATGCTTGATTTCTATGGTCATATAAATGCCCTCTATTTCTTGAGGACTTTTATGACTTTAGACCCCAGGGAAAAGTAACTCTCTTCTGTCATTTTCTGTATCACCAATGGTAGGGAGGTGGCACTAATAGCACAGAACATTGTATCTGGATTAGGGATACCAGCTTTCTGACAAAGCTGCTCCCAAGGTCCATACTGTGTGAAGCCAGTGGTGTTTCCACTACCATCCAGCTGAAGGCATTGAATTTCCCAAGAGCAATGAGTGTTCAGAAGGTGAATCAGAGCTATTAAGAGAGACAGTTGTGCTTCACCATCAATTTTTATTATGCAGTTCCACCCCATCATCCTTTTCTCTGGTTATATTATGGTTTACATCATGTGCTCATAGGCAGGACTTTTGAGACATGACAGGATGACGGAGGAAGTATAACTCGCGTGTTGTTAGGAGGTAGATCCAGTCAGAAGAGACAGATTACAGTGAGCAAAATGGTCTCTTTCCTTCCTAGTTCCTTCCTTCATTCTCTGGTGCTGTCTGCCTTGAGGTGAGCAGCAATTTCCCCAACATTTCCATGTGCTGTGCCATCCTGTCTTTAAGCCTGCTCAGTAAGGACTGAAATATTAGCCAAAATAAACCTCTCTTCCTTTAATTTGGGAGTGTTGGGTATTGTGTTTCACAATGAAGAAAGTAACTAAGATTGATTTGGGTACCAAGAGTGGAGTTTTGGTTGTGATGCTCAGATGTGGTTCAGAAACCCGTGGAACTGTTTTGCTGGAGGCATTTGGAAAGGGTTGAAGATGAAGGCTGGATGGGCCCCAGAATGCTGTAAGAAAACCTTGATGAGAGATGCTCTTTAGAACTCAGGAGATCAAGCGCTGACTGTAATACAGCCAGTAAGGAGCAGGCTCAGAGGTATCAGTTGGGAAGAAAAACTTCACTAGTAGTTGTACTCTAGACCATGTATGAATTATGCTCTGGTAAAAGTAGTGTCTACATTTTGTTTATGTCCTGAAACATGAAGAATGAGATTAAGAATGGTGGACTAAATAATCTGGCAGAGGAAATTTCAAATCAGTCCAATATTCAGGCTGTTGCATGGATACTGCTTGCTGCTTTTAGCCAAGTTTATACTGAGAATCAAGAATAAAACACCCATTTTAAAAGTTTTCAGTTTTGCCAGAAAAAATATTTCCTACAAAGACAGAATAGAGGAGACCTTGCCTAGTGAAAAGATTAGCACAAAAAGAAGCCAAATATTTTACAACAGCACGATAGAAAAGGTGGCTTGAGGCAATGGGAGAAACCAGCTTGTTCCACTCCTAGGAGGCTTCACATTGCAAAATGAAAAGACTTTGCTTTATACTAAGGGAGCCCCTCCTTTTCCAGCTAGTCCATCCAGCCTGGGCTTGCTGTCTGCCCTAAGGTGACCAACTATTCCACCAGCTGGCCCTGAGCCCTGCCATCCTCAAAGCCCACTATGAACTGAAACATTAGCCAAATAGCTCCACCGATTTTAAATTGAGGGTGTTGGTTATTGTGTTTGAGAATTAAAGAAAGTAACAGAGATGGGTTATTTTTCAGTTGCCCACTTCATGCTTGTCAGTACAAAGAAAGAGATCCACATATTTACATCTGAAATATTCAATGTTCTTAATTAACTCCAGGACCCATCTTGGGTTCAGCATAAGCCCATACAGCCCGCTCAGCCAGAGACCCATTTGCGATGGCTGGGCTACTAATAGTGCTGAGTTCCAGGATCCCCCCCTCCCCTCACTGAGACAGTGACCCTCAGTAATGTGGACTTCTATGACTTTAGACCCCAGCTTCCATCACCAGCTCTTTCTTCTTCTGTATTTTATGTTTTCAGTAATGTATACTTTCTGCTGGGTCAGGGCTGGCAGACGATGGGCCTGGACCCAGGACTGGACCTGCTCAAATCAAGTGGGAGACTGGAGCTAGGTGTTTTTCATTTTTGAGAACCTCTCTTTTCAAATAAGTTTTCCATGGAATTGTAATTACTTTCTAACCCACGCTCACCTGGGCAGAGGGCAGGATGACCTCTCGAGCTGGTAGGCTTAGAGGCCACTCTGAGCAGCCCCTGTAAAAGACACAGTCACCCTTTCTCTGGCCCCTCTTCACACCCTACCCACAGGGCCCCAGTTCCCTCGCGAAGCCCCTCGTATTTTGCCTTGGGGAGTTACACTTCTGCTCTCTGCAATTTCTCTTTGGTGAACTAAACAGTCACACGACTTTTGCATAGGACCGAATTTTAAACAAGAAAACCCTTAGGTTTCACTGCCGGTGAACCTTCTGGCGGGTGAGACATGGGGGCAGAACCCTCAGGAGCAGCCCAGGACTGGATTGTATCCATCCGCTTATACTCCCTGAAAACATGAGGGGATGAGTGATTATTCAATGAATTTTAATGAAGTGAATTTTTAAAATTTTAATCATCATTGATGGATATGTTGTATTATCCTTGGGGACACATCCAAAGCAAATGTATAATTTCAGAGACGTATAATAGTCAATTAAAAATTCACACGCTGCTGTCTCTGACTCTGCCTTGTGAGTTAATGGGATCTTTCCTCCTTTTAATATTTTTTATGTTTTTAGTGTTTTGAGGGGGGATAGAGACCGCTCACTTCGCTAACTGTACCACATCGCTAAAGATGCTGTTACTCACACAGTCCGGAGCTGTGCAGGACTGACAGTGTTTAAAATACTTGTTCTCTGTCCTTCTCTGCCTCTTCACCTCTTTCCCGCCCCGCCCCCTTTTCCTCCCCCGCTTCTTTCTCCTCCTCCTCCTTTCTCTTCTTCCTCTCCACCTTCACCATGGAACTAGTGACTGAACTAAGAGCCATCACGGGGCTACATCACCAGCTCTTTCTTATTCCGTATTTTATATTTTCAGACACTGTCTTGCCACGTCCCTCAGTTGCTCAGGCTGGGCTCAAACTCGAGATCCTCCAGCCCCAGGCTTCCAGAATTCCACTATTGTTATCAAATACAGTGTCAGCATACAGATTCCTCAGCAGATCACTTACAGCCTCGCGGTTTATTCCCTTAATCATTTGGCAAATACTGAACACATATGTATTGCATGCAGGTCTAGGAAGTGGTGGACATCGTCTTTATCATTACATTTTCCTTAAGATGCTTTGTTCTCAGAGCAAACAACAAGGTGTGTAAAAAACATAAATCAGGGAATGTCTTCACCCTGTTTAAACCTTCAAATAGCTTCCAGCAGCTCAGATCCAGGTTCCTGGTCGTCATTTACCAGCCCCTTCCCGACTGAGCCTTTGCCCTCGTGTACATCTCCCGTTCCACACACGGGTGACCATCGCTCTCCACTCTCCAGGCGCCCTGCTCTCTCTGACTCTTCAGCCACCAACATCGTTCCCACCTCAGTATCTTGAAAGCTAAGGCCTCACAGTCCAGAGATTCTTCTCCCAAAGTGTCACAGACCCGGGGCTCTCAACTATAAAGTCATTTCCTTGAGACATCCAATCTACTTTTCAGAAACTCCTCTCCATCTGCCTCTTAGTACCCTTCTTGCTCGCTAACATGTCATGTGTTCTGCATGGAAATCATGTGTCATTCAGAGGGCTGCAGTTTTAAATAATGTTCTGTAAATGCGTGGTAGTTTCTTCTGTATCATTTTTATTTCTCATTCCAGACCAGTAGGTCTGTGGCAGGGAAGTATGAAACCCACCGCTGTACCTGCTCAATAAATAAATGCTGAGTTGAAGTTGAAGCACCAAGAGGAGATTAAGGATGCTTTTTTACAAAATTCTTGTATGATTCCACTGCCAGGAAATGTCACTGCATAGTAAAACGCAGTGTCAAAATGATTTCCACCTGTTTTTCCATTTAATTTTCTCTGATCATGGGTTTCTTTTTTCCTTCCTAGGTCTCAGTGTTTTGTTCTCTTTATTTTAAGGTGTTAAATACTTGTTTGATTATTATTTAAGGATATATATATATATATATATATATATATATATATATATATATATATAATTTAGTTGCATCTCAAAGTATTTTGAAATATCATTACTTAACTCACCTAACCTTAAAATGCAAAGCATTATATTGAAGCTCTGCAATATACATTTAATGTTTCTGTTATGGTTTATTAAAGAGATATATCCTGAGGGGAGTCAGTAGAAATACTCAAAAGCGTATAATGTACCTGCCAAGCCTATAAAAGTGAAAATAGTTTTACCAGTTTCCTCGGGAGGATATTATTTTTGGATATGTTGCACTTGGTTATATTTTTTTTCCTTAACTTTGTAATCTTTAACTGTGGAATTCTACATTTTTTTCTCAAAATGATTTTAACTTTTTATAAGGAATTAGTTATGGGTAATCCAGATCTTTCCAACTAGTTATGTATCTGAATTTTTTTTGGAAAGGTGAACTTATGTTTCAGAAAAGTATGTACAGAGTAGAATAGGACATTTCAATGATGTAAAATATTTGTTGTTTCACTTTAGAAAACCATTTATTTCTAAGAACTGGTGAAAAGCTTTTTTCTAAAGCCCTCAAACTCCAGATATGTTTTTACATGGACTATGTTTGCATTGCAGTTCTGATCACAGCAGAACATTACCAAATGGACAGCTTAAATAACAGAAACACATTGCCTCAGAAGTCTAAAATCGAGATGTGAGCAGAGGGGTTGGGGTATAGCTCAGTGGTATGCATGAGGTGCTAGATTTAGTAAGTCCCCATGATATTCTTGGGATTTGATATGTATATATATATATATATATATATATATATATATATATATCCATCTCCTTTCTGTGTCTTGTCACATCTCTCTACATGTGTCTGTCTCCAAATTTCCCTTTTTCCTCAGATTACCAGACCACTTTACTGGATTGGAACCCACCCTAATGACCTCATTTAAACTTTACCATCTCTAGAAAGATCCTATCTCTAAATAAGGTTCTATTCTGAGGAACTTGAGGTAAGGACATCTCAGTCCCCAACACTGGTGTTCTAGTTTGGATGCAGAGTGGACTCAAGGCTTGGTTGTCACCTTTTTGGAGCAGATGCAAGGTGGAGGAGTCTGAGGCAGGGAGCTGTGCGCAGAAGAAGTTTAGGAGGTTAGGTGACTGGGAGTGAGCCCTTGAAGGGGATATTGAATTCTGAACTTTCTCTCTGTCTCTCCCTCTCTGTCTCTGTCTCTCCCTCACTCCTCTATAGAGGAGACCATTCCTCATTATAATTTGACCTTTTCATATATTTTTTCATAACAATGGTCTAACTTTTAACATCACTGGTTTTTCTTAAATTAACTATTCATGCTATTTAAATATACTTCAAATTATTAGATGTTTTGATATTGTACTTCTCACAGACATAATGTAGAAACTACAACAAAATTTCTGTTCATGCACTGATTTTATCAATGGTCTGATGCAGCCAGACACTTCCTGAAATGTGAAACAACCTGACACCAGTGACTGAGCTGGGGAGAAGGTAAGCTGCCCTTCCAGTGCTCAAATTCCCCTTCCTCTGTGCCAATGGTTATCTTGTCTGTTTTAAATTATTGTCTTCCTTATGTAAAGAAATTAGAAAATTCCTTTACTAAGTAAAGCTCATAAAAGTTTATTTAGTGATATCGTAGATGTTTGGTGATTTAACATAAAATTTCTTCATAAATCAGTTCACCAGTTTCGCTTGAGATTTTCCTTTTGTAAAATCACAGATTCTTTAATTTACTGCAAGGCAGAGCCATTAGCTTCGGATCTGCCAGTGGAGATTCACCTTAAGTGATCTCACATCTGAAAAGATTTTAACTATGTCACAAAATTTCCCAGTAGAATCACTTTAGTTTATTAATGATATTTTTAAAATTACATATTACTTGTATGTTATGTATTTATTTTTAAAGTATAAAAACATTATTTCTTTTTGGAAGTTTCATCTTCCTTCAAATTTTAACACCCAATTTGTAATTTAGCATCATTATTTTGGTTATTATCTTTTGTCCTTTTAGGAATCTTTTCTGTTTTCTTATCTTTTATGTTTCAAAATTTTTAGTAAAAATAACCTAAATTTCATATCCAAATGTAAAGTATAATATCAAGGGTGAAAATTCATCCTAAAAGTAAAAAAAAAGCAATTTAAAATCATTCTAAACCTATCATCCAAAGCAAATATTATAAAAATTTGGGAGAATATAATTTGAGGTATATTTGTGTATCTTTCAACTTATTCATTCTCCCTTTCTCAAAATATATATCTACAAATTCATAATGACTATCAACACTCCTGTATAAGTGGGGTATTTTGTCTAACAATATTAATAGATCAGTGAAACTACTCTGTAAGCACAGTAATGAGGGAATACGTTGTGAATTGCCAGTAACCTTAGAATTTAAAACACAGAATGAAATTAAATGTGAATTATGCAATTTATTTAATAATTATGTATTCATATTGGTCAATGAATTGTAGCAAAGGTAGTAATCTTCCAACGTATGAAAAATGGAAGGGTGCTAGCCTTCCAATTTTAACATCAATGAGTTAAAGATAAGTTTTGACTAGTTTTGGTCAAACCAGAAGTTTCTAGGGAGCTAAGACAATTCTGGGTTTGCTTAAATCTCAATAAGCCAGTGACATCTTGGGCCCTGTAATTTTAGGTAACATCCTTGCTGTAGATGAGCTACTTAACTTGGAGTAGTCCCAGTGAAGGGTAGGGCCAGTTTTTCTGATGTGCCTTGAGTTGCTTGTAGATTCATTTACTTGTAAGTATAGGAATTAGAAGAAGCATTAGGGGAAGCACTTTCTCTGGTCAACACTCTTAAGGGGCCCTCAAGGGATAACCACAAATGTGGGCTCAGGACAATTTCCATTAGCTAGAAAAGGGTAGAGATTCTGACCAGCTGAGCCTTGAATTGGATAGATCAGATGTATGTGTTTATGACTTTGGCAGCCTCTGCCTGAGACACAGGAGGACAGCTTTAATTTTTCATTGCATTTCTGATAGAGGATATGAATACAAAGGAAGTTGATTAAAATCCCCATAGCAATTCTGGAGTAAAGGATTTGTACATAGGTTCTGAAGGCACCAGTTTTCTGTTCTCAAGGCGTGGCTTTTACCTACGGGGTCTTTTATGAAGTATAACTGGGACCATAGGACATCACTGCAGGAGCAAGGAAGAGCCATTTTAACAAGATCTTATTTCCTGAGCTCCTGGACAAAATTCTAAGAGTTCTGAAAATCTTTTTATCCTATCTTGAAGTTGGGATAAAATTAACTCAGTTTTCCTGTGATAAGAATCTATATGAATTTATTAATGCCTGCTTTATCTCCTGACCTTCTATTTTTCCCATACAGAAGTATTTATAAAGATGTACTCCACACAAGCACCTCACAGGTAAGATTAAACACTTCACAGGAAAGTTTCCGGTGGAGTCCTCCAAACACCCAGTGACAGGTATTGTCATCATTTCTACTTTTAACATGAGAAAACTTACATTTACAGATAAAATTTGGCTAAAAATGTAGGACAAGATCTGGGCATAAATTTCTTAAATAACAAAACATTTTCCTAGAATCCACCCAAAGACATTTTGATATGATATATTTTAAGTATAGGCAGGTAAAGAAGCCAGTGTGCAGACATGATAACTACTCTTAAAAAGAAGCGTATGGCCTGTGAAGAGGCATGATGACCATCTAAGTCTCTACAGAAGAGCAGTAAGATTTCCCCTTCTTACGGCCCAGTCACAGGAAATTCCAGCACTGATGGGGAGGGAGATTTGAGCTTTCTGCTCCTAGCATCCTTGCAAGCCAGTCTCACAATAAAACTCTTTCATTTTGCAAAATCCAGTGCTATGGCATTAGCTTCTATTTATGTTTGCAGTAAGCCCTTGTTAGTATCATCTCATTTTTTCAATTTCTTGTTCAGAATTTAAACCAACTAGGGTCAAGACATTAGAAGTAGATTTCATAATGGAAGTCTTTTTTTTCCAAAAGATGCTTCAAAATACTCCATGAAGGGTGAAAAAACTGGTAATACCATTATTATGATAAAGAAACATGAGATTGAATTTTATGACATGCTTGCCTTTTTCAGCTGCAGTGCTAGTAAATATATGTGAATTTCAGTGGACAGAGTTGAAAGAGATATAATAAAAGTTTACTTGAAGAGTATATATGGGATGGATGGGGACAACGCTTTGCTTTAAAGATAGAAATCTAGGTGAAGAGGAAGGTAAGTAGACTGAATTGATATCCTACTCTTGACTTGGAAATTTGACCAGTGTTAATCCTGAAAATGTGTGCATGTGCTGCCCCTAGGTTGTGCTCACTCACCAGCAGAACCACCAGCCCATGAATACCCACCTTCACTTCTGCTGGAACGACTGCATCATGCCCCATGGAAAACGCTAGTGAGTAGGATGAAAAAAGAATGATCCTTCTGATGAGTCTTCACTGTTTACCAAGGTGCTCCACAGAATCACTCTTTGAAGAGAACACAAACCCACTTGCCATTATCTCACTCCTTTGTTTAATTGTTTGCCATTTCATACTTGACAAACACCACAAGAATGTCTAGACAGGGAGTGAGAGGGTAGGCTTTCTCATTAGTCCCTGAAGGACCAGTAAACCCAGAGTGAGTTCTCAGTCAGAATTACTAAATTCCAATTTAATAGACAACTAGTTAAGCTTTTAATTATCTTTGAAAAAGTAGCACTTATTGCTTCAAATGCCGCGGTGTTGATTTCATCTTGTGGTTGAGTTCACTGAAATTTATTCTTGTATTTCTTCTATTTTCATATGACTCTGAAGTATTCCTTGATTTTGATTTAATATCAGTTGGAATTTACCACTCTATATAAAGGAAATGTGGATCAATTTGTTTACTTAACATGAAAAACATCAATATCTGCTTAGATGTACTCATTCGTATTACAAGCTCCATTTTCTCCAAGGCAAGAAGTGAATGAATATCCAATTTTGAGTCAATTGAAGGAATAACACAGTAAAATTATGCTGTTCATCTCCATTTTAATAAACTATGAGACATCAAATTTAGACTCTTTTACCTCCTTGGATGAGTTCATTCTTCCAAATCAATTCTTTCCATCCCCATTGTTCTTGATAATGGAAAGGGAGTATACAAAACATTCAATCTCACACAAGTTACAGGAAAATGAAACAAAATTACATTGCTGCCTTACTTCCATTTGATTTTTTAATGTTTAGACCATCATTCCAGTGGTTTTATCTAGAAGTCAATCAAGCAGCCAGTGCACAGTCTTGTAACTGCAAGAACATATACTTGCATCTAAATAACAGATTTATGAAATTTTTGAAGCATTCTTCTACCCTTTTTGTTAAAGAAACTTTTATACAAAGTGACACATTTGTGGCATGATTGTACAATGCTTGGATAAGGAAAATTTCAGACAGGGAATTAACAGTGAGCCAAAGACTTGGCATTAAAAGACCAAGACTCATCCACAATATTTGAATGTAGAGCAAATAGTGAGTAGGAGTCACAGCTGCCTGTACTACCTTCACACCCCACTTTCACCTGCTGCCTGCTGCCTTGTTACATGATCCGTAATCATCTCCGCTTCGGGCCAAGTCATCCACATTTTCCCTAGCATTTCAGCTTTGCCAGTATCATCAGACAGCAAACTGAGGCAAACAAGGGAATCAGCTTGGAGTTTGCCTTCTCTCATAAAGTGCTTTCTTGACTCTTGGTGAATGTGTGAAATTAATTTCCATGCTTTACCTAGTTTTGTAGCTACTTCAGGTATGAAGGTAAATCCAATCTTTGTTTCTCTATCATGATGTCAAGCAAATTTCTTTCGACTTTTTCACCTATAGGAGGAAAAGAATAACAGAAAAAAAAATGTGTATCTTACATGCAGGTTGAAATTTGGCAGTTTCATAATCTACCAGGAGTTATCTTCAGATATGAGTCTAATCTTTTCAATGCACAAGGCTGGCATTGGATAATTTTCCCTTGAGCATATTAGCATTAGCATGATATTTCCAGTTAAATAGATTAGGAGTTTTTGTTACCTAATTTTATCTACAAAGAATGGTCAATTGTTCTAAAATCTTACCAAGACAAACCACATGTTGAATATATTGACAAACAAGAGCAAGAAATTTCTTTACCACTCAGATCATGAAAAAGTTTGAAATGTTTATTAGTCACATTCTGAGGCAAAAAATCTTGGTGCCCTTAATGAACTGAACTTGCAAAACAAAGTACTATCAGAAAGGCACAATTGTGTTTATTATTGTAAAAAATAAATTGCTTTGTAAGTGGCTTCTGTATCTGAGATTTATCGAATAATACCTGGAAAACATCATGATTAGCAGAAAAAAGCCAGAAATAAGGCCACAGTCAGAAGGTCTTTTCATTTGTTGTACAGCTTGGATTTAAAAGCTATTTGGAAGAGGATGTCTTTCTTTAATAAGCGATGTTAAGTTAATTAGATGTCTACATGGAAAAACAAATAAAACTTTTATTACACAGTACACAAAAATTAATTCCTGCTGTGTTTAAATCTAACACTGACATAAAAAAGTAAAGCTTTTGGAGGATGTCATAAAATAAACCCTCAGGACTATGGTATAGGCAAGGATTTCTTCAAAATGAATAAAGATAAGAGAAAAAACATGACTATCATTTTTGAAGAAGTTTGTATTATGAAATAGAAAAGTCTTATATTCAATAAGACAAAGAGTCAACCCAGTAGAAAAATAACAAAACACTCAAAGAGCATTTTATAAGTTAGGATATCCAAATGCCGTAACAGTACATGAAATAGTGCTCTAATTTATTAGTATCAAGAAAACACAAATTACAATCTCAAGCACAAAAAATGGCTAAAGTGAAGTGGGTAGAATACATCCAATTAATAAAAAATATAGTACCATCATATGAAAAGCTGATCTTTTGCTAGTATAGGGGTAAATTGGCACCAGCACTGTGGAAGACGGAGTATTGTCCACAGAGCTCGTTACATACTGTGAAGGTTTCTGTAGACTGTGCCCTTCATTGGCTTTGGGGTGCTCTAAGGCAGTGATGAAACAAACTCCTGGGTGCCAGTTGCGCCACAGAGGTAGCACTTCTCAGTCAGTCCTCTCATTTCTTTCAGCACTGCGACCTGGTCTACTTCCCAGCAGCCACAGACTGAGCGGCTTTGCTTCCCCGCTGTGTTTCTGTCTTGCAGCTATCCAATTTTGGACTCACACTTCTGAAAACATAAGCCAAATAAATCATTTTCTCCTTTAAGTTGTAGGTGTTGGGTATTTGGTCTCAGAGGTAGGACAGTTAGCTAATACACACATATATTCCATTACCTAGAAATCCAATATTTGCGTTCACCAAGAAGATGCATATGAACACTGTTTTTATGTAGTGGGAACACACCAAAAATTAAAGACAAGAATGTTCGTAGCCACATTTTAAAAGTTAATTTAATGTGAAAAACAAACAGAAGTCAATTTTCAGGAAAATAGAAAAATAAATTTACATTCATACACTAGAATTGTAGCTAGCAATTGGAATGAAAGAACTAAAAACAGAAGGCCTTAGTAACTCACAAACTTAACATTGTGAGACAGAATCTAAGCCTCAACTATACTGTATGTTTCCATTTATAAGATAGTGAAAAATAAGCAAAATAACTCATGAGTTTAGAAGTCAGCATTTTGGTTAGCTTTCCTCTCACATTTGTTAAATTCATTATGCAAAGAAAAGAAGCAGTACTAAGCAATTCATAAACTGGCTCAAATTTTATTATCACTGAATGCTACAGATAATTTAAATATATCCAAGTAATGCATGCAGAATATATTTGGGAGAAGTATTAAGGGTCATCTTAATGACAACATGAATGTATAAGCTGTGTGATTCAATAAGAGAACAAAAATATTTATAGTTAATATGCAAAAAAAACACAAACTATTGACCCTGAATTCTAATATGCTTTGGGGAATATATGACCTTTTTTATTTTTTGTTGTTCTGTTCAAAAGTTTAATGGATATTTACGAAAAATATCTGTAATAATAAAATAGTAATTACGGACACCTCACCTATTTTAAAAATAGATTTAAATGTACAAATGTCTCTTTTCCAGATCATTTTATTGTTCTAGATAAACTAGAGAAATATCCAAACCCAAAGTAGGTGTAGTTATAAAAGTCTTAAGTCTGTATACACATAAAATATGAACAGAGTTTATCTCCATTTCAACTATTCAGATACTTCAAACAAACATGGATTTTCATCCCCATTTCTGCTGAGTTATGGAAGTACTCTGAAGATTCAGCCTTCTTCAGGATTCAGTTTTACATTATGACATAACCCATATGAGAGGCAATATTGTATATTCTCAGAATGAGAAGCATAATTTGGAAATTAAATGTTATTGACACTATGAATTTAATGTTCAAAATAGGAAAGAGACTGTTTCCTTGAGAGAGTTAAGAGTTTCTCCTTGCATTCAAATGAGAGCGGCATTATCAAGCAGGGGCATCAATATATGCTAAATTTGAAAACATGTTATGCTAAATGTGAGCCTGAAGAAAATATTATTTTGTCCTTGCAACCCTAAAATCCTATGTTTAAACAAATATATTTTAAATGTTTTTATTAGAATAAAATGAGTGAGAAATAGAAAATAAAGTTGTTTAAAACTAATATTTAAAATTTTCCCAAATGAAATTTTCTTATTTGCGAATAAGAAAAAAGAAAAGGAAAGGAAAATGATGGTGTTTCTTTGACACTGATTTCAAAAACAAAAATGTCTGCTCCTCCTCACCTGTGAACTATACAGCCTGCATTCTCCCTGTATGCAAACATGACCAGAAAATGACCAGACAGTTACTGGTAATTTCGAACTGCTGTGAAGACCTGCATGGAAACAAAAAGATAATATTCACCCCAGCATTCTAGTTTATTAAGCAACTTTCCTGCTGTTAGTATTACGTTGAGGCACAAAACTTGGAACCAACTGGAGATGATTCTAGTTACACAGGACTGTGAAACAAGCTATAGCTTTGGTTTGTCACGGCAAATCCTTCCACCAAGTGCATTCGCTGCAGATTTCTGCTAGCACGAAAACAGTCTGAGACAAGAGTCTGTCTCATCCTTGCCTCTTTTATTTCATCTTCTCTAAAAGGGAGGGGAACACACAAGGAAGGAAGCTGCAAGCAGAAGAAACTACAAATCAGCAGCGAATGCAAAGATCACAAGCTCTTGACCCCCTTAAGACCTTACATGCATTTATTTGTGTGTATAAATAGAAACTGAAATATATAGTAATTTGCACTATTATATGTTTAGTAGTACTACAAGTAATTTAAGTTGTTTTCTTTATATGTGTCTTATTTTCAAATTTTGTTAAAACGAAAAGCCTACACTAGCTCTTTTCTTTTCCCATCTATTTCATATACTGACCTAAAAATTTGAAACAAGTGCTAATATAGGCTATCTTTGTATTATTTTGGTAGGTCAAGAGTTAAGAAAATTTTCTGAGGGATAAAATCTTGGAGTAAATACAGTTATATTATGCATGTTATATTATAATAAAATCATTTACATAATTTTGAAATAATCATACTAAAGTAGTAAGAGGTGCTGTTTTAGTCTTTTACAATTATGGATCTGTAATAAGTTACAAGAAGGAAGGAGACAAAAAGTCATAATTTTGATATGTCTTCGTTGTGTAAGATACTTTGAGTTTAGAACTTGCATCTACTATGTATATGCATATATTTACACAAAACCGTATATGCATGTTCAGAAACACTCCAGTGCAGGTCTTCTCATCCTACACAAAATGTAAAACTTTCTTAATAGTTTCAGTGATTCTCATTCAAAATGTGACAATTCTCATTTTATATAAAAGTGAAAATATTTCTGTGTATATCTTATAGTTTCCATACATGAGATCCTAAATTTAATATTAAATTTTCAATTATATACGAATACTTTGAGCTATGGTTTTCTTAAATGCTTACAACAGATGGCTGTAATGAATCTATGGTAATAATCCCAAACAGGTATGTCCAATTAAAGAAAAACCTGTTTGTGTTACCTAGCAATATTTAATAAAGGGATAATAAAGGAAGAACTACTCTGTATTTTTTGCTTTAACTAATTTTCCCTCCATCTGGACTATCAGTCGGTGGAAGAAGGATTCAATGTAGTTTCCAGCTGTCTGACTGGCTGTTCAAGATTAAGTATATTTATTTATTTATTTATTCAGCCCCTGATTCAAATATTTGCTGTTAACATTTACTTTGAATAATGCATTAAGTTAAGGTGAAAAATTAAAAAGATATGGGAGGTACTGAACTCTTTCACTACACCTGACAGTCAAATGTGCACCTAAAGTAGTCCCCCAACTCTGCAAGTCAAGGGCCAGTTGGCATAGGCAAGGGGCAGGTACACAGAAAACTGGAAACAAAAGGGGTTAAGGTGTAATAAGAGCTATCTAGCGGGGGAAGGTCTATCTCAGTAAATGGCTTGGCATCATCCTTATGCATTCTTTAGCTTCAGCTTCATTTCAAGCAGATGACTGAAAGGTGTAATACAAAGAACAACTTAATACCCTTTGCTTTATTGTGGCCACTTCCTCTATCCCCAAGAAAAGCCAAATTCAAAGGTTTGTGTGCTAGTAATCTATAGTTTTGTTTTGCTTGTTTTTTTTAACTTTATCTTAGTAAGAGCTTTCAGAGGAGGAAAAAGGACAAAAATACCAGTATATTTTATCACATTGACCAGTGCTATAGGTGACTTATGCTCAGGCCTAAACTATAACAATATACTTAGAACATATGCCAGAATTGTATGCCTTGAACGAGATAGAAAATTATTTAACTATCGGTTTTGATCAAAGACAGTCCTGTGTCATTAAACATTGTGGAGAAGGAGATTCTACAGTTTACCTTACAATGTGTAACCTATACGGACTTTGAGCCTGACCAGGCCATATGACTGTTCCGGAGGAAGTCTAGCTAAGGCTTAGTGTAAAAGGAAATAAAAACGGGACCTTAGTCCCAGTGGAATGCTGCTTTGACAGTATGAGATCTTTTGCTAAGATATGTCCGAAGGAAGGATAACGTGAAGACCAGGTAGGCCAAAGTACAGACCTGGGACAGCTAAATTATAATGTTCTCACTAATCTGCACATTTCCCCTCCCATTTCCCGTTTCTGCTTCTTGTAAAGAAAAGACTGTAATAAATAGCTGGAGAAAATTGCAATCAGGGCTTCAGTCCCAGAGACTGTGGATCCCCAATCCCACAACCTTGTCTCTCGTGTTTTCTTTTCATCTGCAACACCTCACTTTCTGGACTGGTCACCTCACAGAAATCAACAAAACACGATTCCTCTGAAGTTCCAGGGAAACTTTTAAGATTCACATCATCATCAGGGGAAGAACAGTTTTGGGTAAATCTAGGTGTCATTCGGTTTATATTTTGTGCTTGCTGTGAGCTGACCCTCCAATAGCTTTGGAATGAAAGCTATGGGGTTCAGATAGTGCAGAGAGATGCAAAAGGGGTCCAGTGAAGTTTTCAAATACTAACATGAATTTTCTAGTTTAAAAAGAGGAATAAAGAATTTGAAAGAAATCAAAGAACCGGGTTTTATAGAAATGTTAAAAAGTTTTAGAAGAATGACTTTGATTCACTAAAGTATGAAAAGAATACATATCATACTACCAATGTGTAAGAATTTTAGCAAAATTTTCTTGGAAATTAATACAGATAAAATGTAAGAGTTCATTTAATCTACATAAAAAACTATCAATTATATTCTCATTCTTATGAAAACGTTACCTTATGAAAACTATTCATTGTTCCCTAATGGATGAATGATACTGGATGATGGATGATTTCTTGTAAAAAATGAACATATGCCAGAAATATTAGCTCAATCAAGACAGGTGATGCATATTTCAATGCAAAAATATTTCTATAAAACCAATACCAACATGATTTAGAGATACAGCTCTGAAAAGATAGAGTTTCCCTTTCTGTAAAGATGTGGAATACATTTTTGAGAGTTTCAGTATTGTACCATGACATTTAAAAACTACCTTCTCCAACTAAAACACTAATGGAAGAGATGCTAAAAACAAAAACTTAAATACAAGCACCACAATTACACATTGAAACATAAAACAGGTAAAATATATCTTTCTAGAAAGTTGTAAGAATGTAAAATCTAGAAACAAAAGTATTTCATTTACATGAAGTTAGAAATCAGAAGCCTCTTGATTGGAGGGAACATATTAAATGAAGAGGGAAGGAGGAGCCTTTTGAGGCTGTTAAAATAATATTTATCACAACTAATGTGATGGTTACATGGTTGCATCCATGTGTGAAAATTCATTAAGTTGAACTCAGAAGATGGAAGACTATGGGCATCCTGGATTCACAAACCACTTCAGGCTGTTCATCCAAAGCAATAAGTTTTGTAGCTCTGTGAGGAGTGCACCAAGTATTGCAGGTTTGTGTCCTAAGAGTGACAGCAACCAAGCAAAAGCAAAAAAAAGTTCATAGTTAGGAGGCTAAGAAAAATGCTGGAAAGAACATCCTAACAGTGAATTAGTGGCGGTTCAGAGGAGGAGGGAAAATACATACCAAATCCTGTGTAGATAGGGAGATCTGACTACAGCCAATTAGATGTGGGAGTGATAATTCTCATCCCGCCCCATCCCCAGACTTGGGCAGGATCGAAACAGTAAACCATTTTAGTAGCTGCTCCTTTCTTAGCCTCATTAGAATGAGCAGGAGGTAAACTTGTAGAATTGTGGCTGGAAGTCATCCTGAATACCTTTCTTTGTCTAGGAATGGAAAAACCCCACACTTGTTGTAATTTCAAAACACAACTATAATTACAGAAACTGGGAAAAGCTGACTACCAACCATAATAATTGGAGTAAGACTTTAAAAAGGTGACTGTAACACAGTAAACTAAAGTCATGAGGGTCGGTGAGAAAATCACCATTCTCTGGGCTGGTAGAGACCCTTGCATGCTGATAAAGCTAAGTGACACCAGCCGCAGTTTCAGTGCAGCAGTAGATGACTGCCGCCACATAAATTTTCTAGTGGGAAAGGTTTCGAGTTTGGAGTCCCTCCTGTAGGAACTAACAAAAGATGCTGCATCAGTGCAGTCCCAGAACACCCGTGCATCTTTTGATCCAATTTAAGGTGTTAGGCCCTAAGACACAGGCAAAAATCACTGGTCAGTCATGCCCATGTGTTGAGGAATGGAATTTAGCAAAACTCAGCCTGCAGTGACTGGAATTTAATACAATTCAGCACATTGCTTGTACCCTCTACCCTGCTTACTCCCAAGTAGAGTATAAATTAATTGTGGGTAATTAATTCAATTAATAGTCTACCTATCCAAGCTCCCAGCCATAAGCTCAGGGGAGTAGAGCTCACTAGCCCTAACACACACATACACACATACACACACATAGACACATAAAAAACAAAACAGACAAAACAAACAACATCAGAAACATGAGAAGACAAGGCAAAAAATATGACTCCCAAAACTCAACTCTTCAAAAGTTGAACCCTTGAGCATTGAATGGGAGGTATTGAAATAGCCACAGAGTTGAATTGTTTGAAATAATAAAAGAGGAGATTAAAAACAGATCAATAATGTACTCAGTGAGCTAAAAAAGATATGTCTAAACGGATAAAGGACTTAATAAAAAATGACTGGCAAGTTTACCAAGGACACTAATAAAAAGCTAGATTATCTAAACAAAGTAATACAAAACATGAACAACCAGTTTAAAAGAGAATTTGAGGTACCTATTATCCAAAAGACTAAGAACTCTATTGAATGATGGGAAAGAGAAGTGACCAGTGTGAGGACAGTGTTGAAACAAAAATATAGGTTAATTGACAAGTTATTCAAAGATTCCTTGAAAATAACAAGAGAACACACCACTGCTAGATAATGAAAAGAAGAGAAATCTAAGACTAATTGGACTTAGTGAAAAATAAAACTGCACAAAAAGCTTAAGAAATCAGTTTACTGATAAAATAGCAAAATCTTTTTGAAATAAGAGGAAAGATTAAACATAAAGTTAAATGAGACAGATAGGAACTTTCTGGACAAAACTCCAAAAGCATGAGAAATAATAAGAATCAACAAGTGGGACTACAACAACTAGTAACCTTCTTGTCCAGGCTGGCCTCAAGGTCCTGGGTTCAGGTGATACTCCCACTTCAAGGGAGGAGCTCTTGGGACTGCAGGCATGTGCCACCTCGCATGGTGAATTAAACATTGAGATACAGTGGTGTGCAGGAATCAGCTTATAGAACTCAATGGCTGAATTTTTTTTAAGGAATTATAGGTTTAATTAGGAGCTTGAAGTAAGTCATGCTATCAGTGTGAAAAATCAGCTACCACAATTCAGCTTCTAGCCTAAAAACTGGTAAAATATTTGTCAGCATAAAGGAAATTGTTTTATAAAAAAAGGTTTAACTTTCTAAGCTACTCTCAATGCGTGAGACCGTCTTGAAAGTAAAGTCACAACAGAATTCACTACTTAAAAAATCAATATATTTACATACTTAACTGTTTACATTTTCTGAACCTTAAGAAACACCAGTGGTAACAAGACAAATGATTTGTAAAGCACTTTACAGTTAGAGTATACAATAAATAACGTAAAAATAAAATATTAGGAAAATACAAACTAACAGTAAAAACTAATAAGCAAGCATGAATATACTGAAAATTCACATAGTGAAATTCCATGTTAACTTTAAATATGTAAAATATGAGGCACCTAACTGATAAATAAATGTATATTACATTACATATATATTATAGATCAATGATAAAACTGACAGGTATAAATTTTAAAAGATTGTACTGACTATGCTATGGTAAAAGAGGCTGGCTTGCTTACTTTTTTCTCATTGCTGGGACAAAACACCTGACATCCAAAACTAAGGAAGGAAAGGTTCACTTAGCCCACAGTTTGTGAGGGTCTCAGGCCATACTCGACTGGCTCCGAGGCAGAGGCACATGGCAGAGGGCAACAGTTCATGGCGGCGTAACACAGCAAAAGAAACTAGAGCAAACAGGTAGCAGTGGCAGCAAACCTCTTCACCTCCCTTACACTGTATGCAAACTACCTGCCCCGGGGGGGTGTAGCGCTCCTACACCGTAATCCCAGCACTGGACCATGAATCTATCACAAACTCAAGAAGCTGCCTGTGACTGCGTGAGCCCTTGGGAAAACACCCAGACACAGGCCATAACAGAGGCAAAACATTTTGCTAGTTGAAATGTAAGTTAACACAAGTGTTCTGACACTGGATCTATGGGCTTTGCTAAGAATTTCACCGTTAGGATTCTGCCCTAGAAAAATAATTAAAGATATATCAATATTTGAATTTTATATTTAAATATAATTAAGTATATTATATTTGTATAATTAGCATTATGTATAATTATATAATTCAATACACATTTAATTTGTACAGCATAGCTTATATTTATATTTAGATAATAAATAATCATATACATACTTAATTACATATTTAATAGTTATATTACATAATATATTTAATAATTATAAAATTGCATAATGAAATATGAGTTAATCTAATTACATAAAATTAGAAACACTATATAATTATTTAT
>PVLD010026741.1:0-21764 GCA_004027595.1 Dinomys branickii
AAAAAAAAAAAAAAAAAAAAGAATTACAGGTAGAAGAGAAATGCGACTGTATTACTTCCAGTTCATAGAATAGTAAGTAGACTAACGAAGCTCTTGCCTGGAAGTTTTGCCAAGTAGAAATTCTTGGTCTTATTTTCATGAAGAAATAAGAATGATGGGCAACTAACATATATGTTATTTGTAAATTTCTTCTAAAGTGCTTAAAATTTATTCTCTTAAATAGTTTAAGCCCTTCATTTGTAATCTTATTTACACCATAACTTGTTCAGGAAAACTTTTGAAAAGTTGATATAGCAACCTACTTCTATCTGAGTGATCACCAAATATGAATGAGTATAGTCTGGACTCTAACATGGTATTAAAAGTAAGCCTTAAACATATATTTTTAGGAAGGGGGAAGGACAGATTTTCCCTTTCCTACATAGTTGTTCATCACAAAGACTGAGGTTGAGAGTTAGTTGCATAGTAATATTTAGAGAGAAAAGAGTTTCCTCAACAGAAAGCAATATTTCCCATCATTCCAGTCCCTCTCAGTGGATTAATGTCTGAGAGTCTCTGGGGAGGTACTAAAAATGAGAAAATTTACCTTTTGGGTAATTTCACCGTGATAGAACAAGCTCCAATGGGTAAAACTAATAGAAGATATTATAATTTGATTGCAATTATAGATGAGCAATTTAAGTGACAACAAATGTGCCATTTACTGGAATGAGGCTGCATTTCACAGAGCTTTACCATTTGGCATTCTCCCCATGGTTCAACTAGAGACACTCTTTCCACGGGTAGATCATACATCCTCTTTCTATAGTATCCTGAGGAACAATTACTTTTCCTAATAATGGGATATTGACAGAAGTGATTTACAAACATCATATGCACTAAATTTAACTTTTTCCTTCCCACAAGAAATTCAGTTGAGAGAACTTGAAGCATTAGGTTTTATTCTTCTGAGACTTCTTAGAAGAAATAGCAGCAAGGAACTGGGTAAGTGGAAAGGATGAGCTAAGTGACCTGGATGTCCGAAGAGACGAGTTCTAAACCCAGGCCTGGGTTTCTAACAACTAGCTGTGCTGCTTTGGGCTGGTTTTAAGATTCCATGGCCAGAGACACAAGCAGAAATTAGATGACATCTAACGTCAGACTGAATTTTATTTCTCTACAGGTGTGTTGTTCAGTAATGGTCTTGAGCCCAAAAAGGAATTTTGCAAAGTCTGAAGTAGACACCATTGCATTGTCAGGGTGCAGTACTGATTGCAAGAAACTTTACAAACTACCACACTTGCAGTAAACTTGTGGCTCTATCATTATCTAAAGAAATAATTAATAGTCCATAAAATAAATTTAAATTTTTGAAGGTTAGACCTCAGAAGGGACTATAGATTGAAAGCAAATGTGGTAAATCGGCCCTTTGGACTTCCCTTCCTACTATCTATAAAGTTTGTCTGAGTAGATGTTCACCTGATTTGAAAAGTAGGGGGTCTTAGATTTTTGCTGATTCTTCCAAAAACTGGCTATTTGAATATGGACTTAGAAACTCCCTGAATTTTTGTTTTGCATTTAAATGGAAAAAATAATACCTTATTTAGATACCTCTTAAGATTTATAGCTATTATAAGAAATCATAGATCTAAGCTCCCTAAAAAACAGTCAGTGTACTAGTGATTTATTTAGGTGCTAGTTGAGAAAATAATTTTTAAAATTAGGCCATTTACATACATGCCCATTAGACACTTTCTCACTGTGTTAAATTTCAAAATACTGTTTTGATGAATTATATCATTCAATAGGATGTGTATTATACACTGCCATCTTAGTAAATATGGGGTTTGAGTTTTTAGGCTTATAAATTATATATTGGATGAATGAAAGACATAGGAATACAGGGTTCAGGAAATAGAAAATTCCTTTGTTTTTAATTTAAGCTAGTGAGTCATACTGGCTAAATTCTTGAGAAATATTGAAACAAATGCAAGTCTTAGAGTAACAACAGTCTCTCTTAAAGAGTTTTATCAAACTTTGCATTTCTGATTTGATTTATGAAACATAAATATTTCTATATCATAAGGAGGTCTAATGCTTGCTGTTAAACAGTTCACAGAAATAAGTGAGCACGTGCTCTGCCAGAAACAATGACAGGCACTGATGCAGATACTAAAGACATTGTCCTTATTTTTAAGAAGTGCCTGGCCTGGTAGGGGTGCACATAAGTGAGGAGTGTCATGTCTTATGTCATGTGAGTGATATATATACATATATATATATATACACACACACACGCACACACATATATATATGTGTATATGTACACCTCCTATTTCCTTTAGTCATTAAATATGTAACACTTCAGAGCTGGAAAACTTTGAGTCATAGGCTGGAAATCTTCCTCTAAAGCACTACTGTCCACTTGAACTTTTTGTGATGTAGAAAATGGTTTCTTTGCATTATCCAAGGTGAGAGCCATTAGCTATTGTGTGGCTATTGAGCCCTTGAAATGTGGGTACTATGGCAAGGAACATTTTAATTTAAGTTTCCTTCTGTTACACTAAATGTCAGTTGTTACCTGTGGCAAGTATCCGTGCCATTGGACAGCACAACTCTAAAGGAAAGATGGAGTGGACTCACAGTCAGACTCCAAGAAAGTCTCTAGTGGGATCTGTTGCAACTGCCCCAGCCCTTTAATCCTGTCTCTCCATCCACAGACTTCACTAGTTTTGAAAGGGCTTATTTCTGGCTGACAGTTCTGAATTATGCATGCTAATGTGCTTTACTTAACCCTGGGATGAGAGTGTTTTTTAAAACATACTCTGTGACAGTTCAGTCATAACAAAGGAAGCAAGTGGAGTGAAATAAAACTAGTTTATAAGGGGCTTTAAAATGTCTCAAATCTTGCCTTTCACATACTTCCACATGGTGTGAGGCTATTTCAACACTCTTTTAGCTAGTACTGTCTCTCTCCCATACATATAAATATCAAAAATCAGATTCTGTGATGGTTGCGAGGTCATAGGCTATTAAGAACTTTCTCCATTTTTAGTTTGAAGGCTCTATGTTTGGAAACTGTCTAGGATTTTTGTTTTACTATTCCATGCACATCTAATCTTATGACTATCTAATAAAACAATCACCAGGGTGACTTTTGGTATCTCAGTATACCAGGAAGGAGCGATTTTAAATATCTAAGCACAAAGATATATCATTGTTTTCCTTACAAAAGTTGTGGGTGTGTATGTACATATGTGTGCGAATTGAGAAAGGTCTGCCCACATCTGGTTGAGCCCTAAAGCAAATGGTTTTGTTTTCCAGCAGACACAAATATTGAGCCAACAAGGATGTGTTGGTATACTAGTTTACTTTGAGCAGAGGTTATGTACATATAAAATGAATGCAGATAAAGATGTCATTAAGTCTATTTGGAAAAGTGACCAGGGAAGATCTTCAGAGGGATAAGGATGCTGAGAATGTTTGGGGGAAAGAAAGGGAGACACCCACCGCACTGGTTGAAAGAAGTATGCTGTCTGACACAGTGTGGTGTATTTCTGACAAAATTTCTGACAGTTAAGTTTGGAATTGTTCCTGCTTTTTGTTGCTGAAAGTCTGATGATAGAAGGAGACTAAGTAGTTCCCCCTCATTATTTCTTAAACTTCCTACAAGAGGCAGTTGCTCTAGTTGCATTCATAGTCTTTACAACTGTCACATTTTAAGGCGATGAGGGAATTTTTTTTCTCCCAGATACTATCCTCAGTCAGCCAGTCCTAATTACTTCGATTTCATTACAGTTTCCAAAATCCTAATGAGGTGTGGCCTGGTGCTATGGGCACTGGGCTCAGTGTGAGGAGTCTCAAATTCTAGTTGCAGATGCAAGATGCCTCTTTCTAGTAGAGAGGAAGTCTTTTAACTTCTTTTGTAGTACCAGTAATGGAATTATTGATACTTATTTAGCTTATAATGGTAGCAGGAGGATTAACTAATTCATTTCTGCTAAAAGGCTTTGAGGAAAATAAGTGGAATATTTCTGTATATTGTGTCCATTTTCAAGTACTAATTTTTATTGATAGCAAGCACCTTCTCTGATGCAATCATTAAGCACATCACAGAAATCTTGCTGGTTAGATGAGAAGCGACATTCTTCAGTTCTGTGCCATGAGCTCTGTAGAAAATGGTGCCATCGGAACCAACATGGGTATCTGTTTTCTGTTCATTTAAAAATAATCATTTTTAATGGTTTCTCTAAGGTTTAGTAATTTCTGTCTTTCCTACAACCTTTTATATTTACTGTTACTGGTGCAGAATGACTATTATGCTTCAGCTGTGGGGGGAAGTGATCCCTTTTTATAACAGCCTGTTAAGTATTCTGGAAATCATTGTGATAAAAGGTTCCATATAAATATAAGGTGTATTACTAATGGTTGTTCTATTGGTGCACTGCGTAACTGCATTATAGATTGCTAATACTTTGACAATTTCAAGTTGCTGGTGATAATGGCCGCTTGGTGAGGTGTAATTACAGCTTTCCTGTGTGACTGCCAGCATTTTCATGTGAGGTAGTGGCCTTTTGGTTAATCTCTCTATTAAAAATGGGTTAAATTCAAATCTGTCCCACTTCAGCTTTCTTTTCATCCAACATAAAATAAGCAGGCCTGATTTGGAAGGTTATATAGGGGTCTTAGAGAAGTGTACACATTTCCATTACATTCTAGAATTCTCTTCTTATTACTTATTTGTGGCTTATGAAGCAATGTTGCTAAAGTGTAGGCTCCATCACGCCTTCAACGTGGATTTGCTGCAATTATTATTTTTTCTTACTAGCAAATGGAGGCTACTGTGGGTTTCCTTCAGTACATAATCATTTGTATGGAACCAACTGCCCCTTATTTAAATTATAGTACTAATTAGAGGGTTGCCTATGTTTCTTTCTTTTTTTTTTTTTTTTTGAGACAGGGTCTTGCTATGTAGTTTAGGCTCGCCTTGAACTCACTTTATAGGCCAGGCTAGTCTCAAACTAGCAATGATCCTCCTGCCTCAGCTTCCTGAATGCTGGGACGGTTGCCAGTGTTAAGCAACTGTGAAGCCTGATTTTGATAAATGTTTAGTGTACCTCATTAAATTTAAAATTACTACTTAAAAGGTCAGAAATAAATAATCTTTTTATATTTTATGACAGTAAGCTTATATGGATGCTGTGTGTGTATATCCTTGACTATACTCCTCCCAGTGTATTGAGCTAACCTTTTGTTTGTCATGGCAGTAATCAAAATATCTGCACCGAAAGAGGACTCTGGAGAATTTTATTGACCACAAATAAGAAAGTGGTCTATTGTATTGTGTCTAATTAGGACACATTAATATAGAAGCCCATGCCTTTGCTATTTCTGTATTTCTTTTTGAAACAGTGCTGTGCAATGCAGTTCATGCTGGCCTTGAACCCACTATGGAGCCCAGGTTGACCTCAACCTCATAGCGATCTTCCTGTCTCAGCCTCCCAAGTTCTGGAATTACAGGCATATGCCACCATGCCTGGTACCTTTGTTATTTCTAAGATAGTATACTACTCCTGTTTTTCTTGCTAGCATGATCACATATTATAGGCTTGAGCAACAAGTTGATACAAGGGAAATGAATTTAGACTGATATTCTAAGAGCTGTACTCTCACTCTTAAATAAGCTTGTGGTAGCAACTGGATTTTAAGTGGTGTGTAATATAATGGGATTGGGGTTGGAATTGAATTTAAGGGTGTTGTTTTGGCCCACATGCACAGGGCCAGCTGCTGCTTTCTCTCCAAATATTTTGAAAGCCTTTTCAGTTGACAAGGCTGGCTCAGCAGAAACTGTACTCTGCAGACAATCAGGGCTCTGTAGCTGCTAAGCAGCAGAGAAATGAGGTACCGATAAGATAGAATTCAGCAGAAAAAATTGGACCAGATGAGGTACTAAGAATGGTAAGCCTTCTCTGAACTAGAGGAGCTCAAAGACTGGCTAGACCCAGGAAACTGGTACTGTGGATCTTTCATTCCTATTGCTTGTGGAATGTCTTATATGGGTTTCTTATTGTCCACTAGACCACGTTTATCAAATTATACCATTGAGAATGAAGCCACCTGACAAATCATCACTAGTCATCTATGTTGATCTTCTAAGGGTGGCTGCCTGTGCCTTTAGAGCACAACTGAAGTAGTCACCAAGGCTGGGGAACAAAGTAAATGCTGATTACTGGATCCCTTGGAGTATGCAGATGGACCCATTAGCTAGGTGTGAAAAACTATCTCCATTTAGTACACATTAAAATTTTTCTTTTGTCTAGCCACTAGAGTACACTATAGTGATCCCTTCATGGGCAGTACCCAAGAGTGTCACTCTGAGCAAAACTGGTATGGAGCAGGCTGGTTGCTGCCTGATGTTACTGTCTGATATTTACCTTCCAACTTAGTAGTAGTCAATGCCAAGAATACCATTTTAGGTGTTCTCTTGTCATTCTTATCATGGCATGTTCTAGCTACGTCTGTATTTAATGTGTATAACTTTTAAGCTATGTGTTAGTTTCTTAGCTGTTCAAGAAGAGGCTAATAGTTGTTACTTACTTGTAATTGACTTTGATATTTGGAGATAAAAATTAGTAAGTCAGTGCAAAACAACATCAGTGAGTCACAGTTACATGTTTAGGATGGTAACTGGACTCTAGGATTTGTTCTACCAATGAATATGGTTGATACCTATTTAGTCTTTTGATTGAGTTTTGTTTATATGGGATGATAGAGTGTGACTTACATAACTAGCTTCTACATTTTATTTACTCTTAAGCTATTTTTCCTCACCCTGAAGCTTTGCTGATTTTGCATTTGTATATGCAATAGGCATTAACTAGTGCCAGAGAGCTTCTTTTAATAAGCACATACCATTTTAGAATGCAGTATGACCTACAAAGGACTTAGAAAAGTTCCGAGGGCCTCATTCAGAAGCTTGTATTTGTTTGTTAATGGTGCAGTGGTTAGACTGTCTTTCAGACTATTTGTCTCTGAATTGCTTGGATTCCTGCAGAAAGCTGCTAGATTTCCCAAGGAGGGCTTCATAGTGAATTTACAACTGGGTTGCACTTCTAAATGTATACCTTTGACAGAAATACAAGAACAGAGAAATGCAGTTTTCATAGGTCATCTCATAACCTCTAGGTTGTCTGATCACATTAGTCGTGCCAGTGAAACTTCAGGAATGGTGATGAAAGGCCACCAAGCAGCACACACTTTCAGAATAACTTACTGGCTGTTAACCACATGGCTTTTGTTTCCTATTGATAGCCTTGTCCCCAGACCCACTGCAATCCTAAATTTCTCCAGAATAAAGTATCTGCTGTTCTGTCAATAAGTGTCTCAGAAGTCTCCATTCTAATGAACTTTTATCTTCTCCCAAAATTTGTATCTATCAATGTTTGGAAACAGTACCCTGTGTCATACTGCTATTGCTAGTGATATGGCAGAACTGATGAGTTAGATGGTCAGAATGTACTTCCCTGTGTTACCTTATCCCTGACAGTTACATTCAGGCTGTTGAGTATTTATAAGGTCAGAGTTGGGTATGATAAGAGAGAATGATATTTTTTCTGCAAAAGGCAGAATGCAAGACAGATGCTTTTTGAAGAAATAGGACCACCTGGATATAACAGAATTGATCATCTACCTTAATTGTGATAAGTAACCTTTTTTCTGTCTTTGGTACGCAGAATCAAACTCAGGGCTTCTTGCTTTCAGATGACAAGTAACGTTGCCCCTTTAGTCTTTTCTCTGGTCATTTAGTGATGTATTACAGGTATAATTGCTAAGTGTCCAGGATTATTGGCAAGTGGTATAGGGACAATGAAAGAGTTTCCAATACAATTTAAAGATCAACTGGCATACTGTATATGAGATAATCATAGAACCTGAAGAAATGCAAAATTTCAGGTACACTGTATATAAAAGTGTTGAGGAAATGGTATGATCAGGGTGGACATGTGTTAGAGAAGAGGGAAATTAGGTTGAGGAAGTAGTAGTTTTGTGTTGGGTCACTGGCTTAGCTGAGGATTCTATTTAGATTTGATGCTAAGCAGAAGGATCCATTGCAGGCCTCGAAAGGAGAAGTGATGTAATGAAAATAATAGAGGAGGAAGATGGATCAAAATAGCATCTTGCAGAATGGGCTGAAGCAAACAATAAATGGAGATCATGGAACAGTGGAAAAAACTAATAGATGTTGTGGAAATGGAACTGAAAGGAAATGCATGCTGCTTCTAAGAGGTGTGAGAATATTAAAAGCTATTTAACTGGAGAGAGAGATTTCCCACATTCATGATGTGGGATATGTACATGTAACAAATTTAAAGCTCAGCTTCTCATATGTAAGTCATGTACTCTTACCAAGTCATTATGGTGCTACTTAGCTTTATGAAGTGCCAGTATAATTCCTTAAGTTGCATCCCAGTAGCCCATATACAAGTATATGTATAAAGAAGTAGGCAGCTATGTGCCGAACTCTGTGTGTATAAGTGCTGATCTAAATGGCTGACATTTTGCCCATCCCCAGGCAGAGGTTTGTAAGTTTCTGAATGCCTTGAGGATGTAGGCTGTGTAGTTTTTCATTCTCAGGGTTTGGTACGTGTATATTAAATGCGTGGATGACTAACAATGACTTTGTTTTAGAAGACTAGAATGCTCAGAGTTTGAAGGGAAACACTGAGATCGTTTGGTTATTCTCCTCACTTTTAAGAAGAATAAATTAGTCCCAAAAAGGAAAATGCTATCAGAGACCCTTTCTACAGTAGAAGTTATTGGAGACCACCGCAGTGAACCCCCCAATTTCCTCCCCAGAGTTATCACACGTGGTGGGGAGAAAGAGCAAGAGACAAAATAGGGGTGCAGCAGCGATCTGGGATGACCAGTTGTTTGCAGGGAACTAAGGGCCACGAAGCACCCAGAACCTTGGTATTTATTGACTGCATCTGAGTCAAGTACAGTGAGTTTTTCTGAGAACAGTAACAGGGTCTGTGGTGGGCTAGTGAGAACAAAGCATTCTTCCAAGGACAAGGACAAGACAAGGGCGCCATGCGCAAACTGTAGTTTCCCCTGATGCCTTATAATCTCCAGTAGGTCTTATCTTGCCCTGTGAGCAGTACAGCGGTCACTAGCCCTAGGGCTTCTAGCTGTGACCAGAGAAGAGCAGGGAGTTTCCATCCTCCAGTTTGGCTCAAAGGGCAGGAAAAAGACAGCCTTGGACTTTGCCTGGACTCAATTTATAGTTTGTGGTTCCTGACAAAAGGGGATTTGTCCAAGGTCATCTGTGAGCCAGGGATAACCAGATGGAGGAAATCCAGGTTTCTCTACTGTACCACATTGCTCTCTATAGCCCAACTGTATGTGAGTTCGTGTGTGTGCTTGTGTGCATGCATACATGTGTGAATTAGGGCTGGCATGTTAGTAAAAGCTTACTTACCTTGTTTTTCAGTTCAGGATAAATATGAGCTTTCTGGTGATGGTAACTGGGAATGATGCCTTTTATTCATCCTTCACTAATTTCTGCTTCAGTTGCTGCTGTCTGGATGGATGGGTCTTTGAATATACATTATAGCTGAAGGCATGTTGGCTTTATCTTTATATAGAATTTATATTTTTACTTTTATGCGTTAGGCATAAGAAGTAAGAAAGAGCCATTTGTTAATTTATTTCCAGGCAGGCGCTTGTGCTGCTGAGCTATATCACCGGCCCTAATTAATTTATTTCCAAAAAAACACTTTTGTGAGTAGATGGCCATTTGACTATCTAAAAGGGAAACTACTTTTGGAAAAGGTTATGGGTCTTTCATCATAGATCAGTAAGCATAGTTATCATTACTGGAAGTTAGCAGTTAAAAAATAAGCAACCTGTTAAAGTCACTTTCCTGTGCATCTGATTTGAAATTCCAGTTTTGTTGTTTGTATTGATAAACGATTTGAGTTAATAATTTAAAAAATAGCAAATTTCAAATCTGATGCTTTTCTACTTGATAGGATTTTAAAAATGTAACTTAGAAAGAATTGTTCATATTCAAATGAAAATCTTAAGCTTTTAGGACTCTTTGTTTTAATCCCAGAGTCCAAAACCAATTTTACCTTTGTGTAGTGACCTGGGGATTTGTGCCACTGAGCAAAAAGTCCAGTCCTGGATATCTACATTTATTAGGCATCTTTCTCCTCAGGGTTTAAGTTTCTTCTGGTGACAAATGTACTGAGAGAGGTACAAGTCACTCTTCCAGAGTCTAGGGCACAATTTAGTGAACTGTAAAAGTAATGCAAAATGACAATTAAAGTAGGACAGTCTCTGGTATCCTGGGGGCCTGACAAAGTGAAAGTATTTGACTTTTGATGTGCTAGACTTATTAACATAGAAACATAGTAACACATTACTCACAAAAAGTCTCACTAAAACACTTGAATATCTAGACATGAACTAAGAACAAAAGAAGTAAACAATTAAGGCTCCTGAGCATGTGAAAGACAATGAAGGAAAACCCAAAATATTTCACAAAAGTCCATATATTAAGGGTCTTATAATTAACCCCTTAGGAAAACTTCTCAGCTTTGTACTCAGAACTTATCAACTCCTTTTCTACGCTATCCTTGCAAGTACACAGTAGAGTAGAAGCATGAAAAGTGAAGTGGAAGAGGAGCTGCTTTTGATTTGCTAACAGCACTGAAGAGTAACAACACTGAGAGTTTGATTAAAGCAAGTAGGTTGAAGGACACATATTGAATCTAAAGATAAGAACTCAATAAACACAATATGTTGGGATCATTGAGGGTGCAGGTAAAACCTACATGGTACAATGATTTATGCTTAGGAGGGTACTTTTAAGTAACCAATATGAGCTTAAATTATGCTTTTTACACTGAATTTTAAGGAGGGGAATTTTGTTATATATTTCAGAAATAAGGCAGAATGGTTAAGGTTTTAAATCAGAGTTTAAGTTTTTAAAGGGGAAAGATATAAACTATATAGAAAATTCAGATGTCCAGAATTATTAATTCCTTGAGGAATATAGAAAAGTCAAAAAGTTTTAAAACTTTTTTTCGTTTTGTAGAATAAAGGTAAAACTAAATTTCATAACAAAATAATAGAAGAACAACAATAGTTTTTACATTACTTGTTATATGTAAAGTAGTTCTTAGGGTACAAGGTATGGACATACAAATTTCGCCAAACAATATTACCACAAACCTTCCTTTTTAAGGAACTAAGAGACAGTAATAGAAAAACTGACTTGCATTTTTCCCTTTTCTCTACTGCCCTTCTCCCATTCACCCTTCGTAGTTCTTTTTCCTTTTGAACAATTTCACAAGATCTATGGTACATTTCAGAACTTATTTACTTTTTCAGTTTCTCACATCAGGGAGACAATACAATATTTACATATGTGAGTCTAATTTATTTCACTTACAAAAATGGTCTCAATTTGCATCCATTTACTTATAAAAGTTGCGAGTATATTCTTCTTTATGGCTGGGTAGTACTCCATTGTATAAAAGATCACATCTTTTTTATCCATTCCTCAGTTGATGGGTTTTTGGGTTGTTTCCAAGATTTAGGTATTACAAATTGTGCTGCTATATACATAGGTACATGTATATCGCTGTGGTATGATATTTTTAGTTCTCCTAGAATACCCAGAAAGGGAGTAACTGAGTCTAATGGAACTTCTAATCCTAGTTTTTTTGAGGGTTCTTCACACTGATTTCCACAGTGGTTGCACAGTCTGCAGTCCCCCCAACAGTGGAGATGTGTTCACTTTTCCCCACAGCCCCTCCAGCATTTGTTATTGGTTAAGTTCTTAATGATAGCCGTGCATTCTGCAGTGAGATGGAATCACAGTGTTATTTTAATTTGTAATCTCTCAAATGACTAATGATGTTGAACATTTTTTCATATATTTGCCATTTGCATTTCATCATCTGAGAAGTGCATATTTATTTCAGATGGCTATTTTTGAATTGAGTCTTTGGATTTGAGGTGTCAGATTTTTTTCAGTTCTTTATAGGTTTTAGAAATAAGTCCTTTGAGGGAAAGCTGGCTATAATTTTCCCACTCCGTGGGTTGTCTTCTCACTCAGTAATTTCTTTTGCTGTGAAAAAGCGTTTTAATAAAGTGAGACCTGAGTTATTTACTCTGTAGTGTTTCCCATGTGGTCTGGGCTTTGTGCACGAAGTGCCTCCCCACACCTATATCTTTTCATATGTCTACCTATTTTCTCTTCCAGTAGATCTAGTGTTTCTGCTTTAACATTTAGATCTATGATTCATTTTGACTTTCACTTAGTGCATGGTGATAGACATGGGTCTAATTTTAGTCCTTGACATGTAGAGAGCCAATTTTTCCAACATGATTTATTAAAGAGGCTATCTTTCTTCCAGTGAACACGTTTGACTCCTTTGTCAAAGTTTAGATGGCCAAATGTGTTTGTAGTTGTACCTACACCTTGTAATGTGTTCCTCTGATAGTGAGGTCTGCTTTTATTTTTTTTGCCAATACCATGTTGATTTTATAACAGTAGCTTTATAGTATAATTTTAACTCAGGGATTGTGATGCCCCCTGCCTTGCCTTTGTTGCCCATGATTGCTTTTGCTATTTTAGGTCTCTTCTGGCTCCAGATGAATTTTAGGAATGTTTTCTGTGTTTCTGTGAGGTATGTTAATGTCATTTTGATCAGGATTGCATTAAATCTACGTAACAGTTCTACCACTGTGGTTCTTCCTAACCATGAGCAAGTGGTATCTTCCCATTTTCTGATATCCTCTTCAATCTCCTTTTGCAGAGTACTGTACTTTGCAATACATAGATATTTTACTTCCTTTATTAGATTTATTTCTAAGAATTTCATTTTTGGATGCTATTATGAAGGATATCGTGTCCCTAATTTCTCTTTCAGTGAACTTGTTGTTTGTGTACAGGACTGCTATTGACTTTTAAGTGTTGACTTAGTATTGAGCTACACAACTAAATTTGGTTGTTAAATCTAGAAGTCTTTTGGTAGAGTTCTGGGTCTTCTATATAAAGTATCATGTGATCTGCAAATAATGGTAATTTAACTTCTTCCTTTCCTATTGTTATTCCTTTTATTTCTCTCTTTTGTCTAATTGTTCTGGCTAATGTTTCCAGAACTTTATCGAATAGGAGTGGTGATAGTGGACATCCTTGCTTTGTTTCTGATTTTATAGTGAAAGCTTTTTGTTTTTGTCCATTTAGTAGGATGTTGGCTGTTGGTATGTCATAGATGACTTTTATCAGATTGAGATTAAGACCATCTATTCCAATTTCATGAAGGTTTTTTAAAATTATGAATGGGTATTGGACTTTATGATAAGCTTTTTCTGCAGCTATCAAGAAGATCATGTGATTTTTGTCCTTGGCTCCATTGATACGGTGTATTATACAGTTCTTGATTTGCCTATGTTGAACCATCTCTGCAGTCCTGGTATGAATCTCACTTGATCTTGTTATATAGTCTTCTTGATGATTTGCTGCATCCTGTGTACTAGTATCTTATTGAGTATTTTTGCATCTATATTCCTTAGGGAGATTGGCTTGTAGTTCTCCTTTTTTGGTTGAGTCCTTCTCTACTTTTGGTAGTAGGGTAGTATTTGCTTCCAGGAATGAGTTGGTGAATATTATTTTCTTTTTAATTTCATTAAAGAGCTTAATAAGTAGGCACTAGATCTTCTATAAATTTATTGTAGAATTCACCAGTGAATCCATTAGGATGTGGGCTTTCCTTTTTGGTACAGGTACATTTTAAATTATATTTTCAATTTCATTAACTGATATTGGGTAATTCAGAATTTTTATATCTTCCTGATTCAACTTTTGTAATTCATATGTATCTAGGAGTTTGTCTATTTCTTCTGAGTTTTCCATTCTATTAAAGATTCTCAAAGCAGGTATTGAATCACTTCTGAAATTCTACAGAATCCATAGCGATTTTACCCTTTTTATTTCTCATTGCATCAATTTGAGTCATTTTTTTCCTTTTGTTGGATAAGTTTGGCTAAAGTTTATTAGTTTTATTTAATCCTTCAACGAACCAACTCTTAGTTCCATAGATTCGTTGCTTTGCTGGTTTAGTCTCAATTGCATTAATTTCTTCTCTGATCTTTATATAATTTCCTCCCTTGTATGGGATCTGGGCTTGACTTGCTCTTCTTTTTCTAGAAGCTTGATATGCAACATCAGGTCACTTATTTGTGCTTGTTCTGTTTTCCTGATGCAAGAATTCACTGCTATAAATTTCCCTCTTTGGACTGCTTTCATTACATCCCACAGATTCTGATATGTTGTATCTGCATTTTTGTTTAATTATAGATATTGTTTAATTTCTTCTTTAATTTCACCTGTGACCCATTTGTTGCTCAGGAGGATGTTAGTACATTTCCATATGTTGATGGAGTTTTACAGTTTCTTTTTCCATTGGTGTCCAATTTCATTGCACTATGGTCACATAATATGCATGTGATAATTTCAATTCCTTTCCATTTAATTAAGTATGTTCTATGAGCTAGAATATTGTCTGGTTTAGAGAATTTCCCACGTGTAGCTGAGACAAATGTGTATTCTGATGCTGTTGGGTGGCACACTCTTTAAACATCTACTAAGTCCAGTTGTTCATAGGTTTTGTTAAGTTTGATATTTCTTTGCTGAATTTGTTTGGTTGATTTATCTATTTGTGACAGTGGAGTATTATGGTCCCTCATTACAATTGTGTTATTGCTTATTTTATTTTTCATGTCTATTAATATTTGTCTTAAATAGTCGAGTGCTCCTATATTTGGTGCATGCATATTTATGATTGTTATCTCCTGCCCTGGAAGTTTCCCCCTAACAAGTATGAGGTAAATTTGTTTATATCTTTTGATCATTCTTTGCTTGAAGTTCACATTGTGTGTAAACAGAATAGCTACCTCTGCTATCTTCTGGATTCCTGTTCCATGGAGTATTGTTTTCCATCCTTTACATTTCAGTCTATGAATTTCTTTTTGAGTTAAATGTATTTCTTGTATACAGCGATTGTTGGATCTTGTTTCTTGATCCATTGTGCCATCTGTTTCTTTTGATTGGTGAATTGAGGCCATTTATATTGATGGTTATAACTGATATGTATTTGCTTATCTTTGTCATGCTATTTTCCTGCTGTTTGTTCCTTACTTTTTGCCTCTGTTTGTTTGCCCTGCTTGGTGGTTTCTTTCTACTGTGGATCTTAGAATTGTGGTCATTTTTATCTCTGTCTAGAATGCCTTTCAGTACTCTGTAGGGTTAGTTTTGTTGTCATGAATTTCTTCAATTGTTCTTTGTTGTGCACTTCTTATTTCTCCATTAATATTCAAAGATAGTATTGCAGGGTACATCAATCTGGGTTGGAAGTTGTTTTCTTTCAGGACTTGAAATTCTTCATTCAAATCACTTCTTGACATGAAGTTTTGTGTTGAGAAGTCTATTGTGATTCTGATGGACTTTCCTTTATAGTTAATCTGTTTCTTTTCTCTAACGGGTTTTAATATTCTGTTATTGTGCTGAATTTCTGAGATCTTATTATATGTCTGGGTAAAGATTTATTTTGATTATGGCTAATTTCAGTTCTGTATCCATCACTTACTGTATGTTAGATTATTTTCCCATGCTTGGGAAGTTGTCTTCTATCACTTCTGCAAATAAATTCTTTATGTCATTTGTGTTGATACCTGATTTTCCATGGACAGCAATTATTCTTGTAGTATTTTCTTTGCATTGTCTTAGAGCTGTTGAATTATTATTTCTCGATCTTTTGTTATTTTCAAGAGATCTGTTTTCATGATCACAGGCCAAGATCCCATCTTCAAGGTATAAAACTCTGTCTGTAGTTTCCTTCAAGTGGTTCTGCCTGCTTTCAGTGGAATTTTTAATTTCCCAGGTATCTGTTTGAATCCTTTCCACGCATTCTATTTCTTTCCTATATTGATCATTCACAGTTTTCATACTTGTCTTATCATCATCATCTATTTTTTATCTATCTCTACTCTAGATTTGCTTAGCAATTCCTTTATAGATATTGACATTTCTTTTTTTACCTGAAAGATTATTTTTGATCTCATTTCCTCTGTAGCCTCATATATTTGTTGCTTTATTTCAGTTGCTGTTTTTTCAGAAATGTCAGGTGGTGTATGTCTTCCATGTTTCTCTATCTCGATGTCTCCTAGACTTCTTCTGGGTGGACTGGAGGTATGAGATTGCATTTTGCTTCTGCATCTTGTCATTTTCTATTTCAAAAGCTTTTTATTTTGCTTTCTGTATTAATCCTTATAAATTTTGCAATAGGTAATTTTGTCACTATTATCAGGTCCTTTCTAGGCAAGATTTGTTCTTCAAGATGTCTTCTGTGTGTAGGAGGTTCTTGGCTTGTGTCTGTCATGAGATCTTACCTTTTCAATTAATTAAGAGTGAGATGCTGGTATTTGTTTGGCTCAGTCCCAGGTCCTGTGGTGCTGCCTTGTGGTGAGATTCTTACCGTAGAACTTTCCAGTATTGTTACAGGAGTGAGAACAACTGATTAAAACAGATATGACATCCTAGCTCAGGTAGTATAATTGGCACTGACTATACATAGCTTAGTAAATGACAAACTGTGGTAACTATTAATTTTTTACTTTTCACAATGGAAGCAAAATCTACAGAACTGATCATAAATTGGGAGCTTGTATGGAAAGTGTTTCCCCTTGGTAGAGTGGTTTTACCCTGTGGTGGGAAACTTAAGAAGGATACTGGATAGAACAGAGATAACTAATAAGAAAGAAAGTAGAAGCCAGGCTGGAGGATGAAGGATGATTATGCAAGGTTTGGGAAACTAGAGAAGATGGCAGAAGGGAAAAAATGAAGGAGTAATCAAGGAATTATTGAAGTTGGACAAAAAAATTAGAGAGACTATTCAATCGTATGAAAATATGATTAAGTCTAGAGCAGTAAATTGAGGAAATGGTTAAAGAAAACAGAGATTAGAACAAAAATAAAGGTAAAAGACAAAAAAGAGGAAAGTGAACAGGAAACAAACCACAATGCAGCAAAAAAAAGATGAAGAAAAATAAAATAAGAAAACAAAATTCCTGTCGTGTCCACTGAGAGTCCAAAACTACTGGATAACACTGCCAAGCCTGCAGTAGAGTTTGTGCTGGATTTGAGGCTGATCTTTGCCTCCAAATGTGGGGCCCTGGGGCCAGAGTCATCAGCCAGTACTTTTTGTGTGTCCCTTAGTGGCCTGCTTACTCCTTATCCTGTTTCTCTTGGCAGCATCTCTCTCAGTTGCTATGCTGCTTTCAGACAGAAGCAAGTGTACTGTTCCCAGTCCCTTGTGCCCTTTGCTCCTCCTGGTCCTTGCTCAGCCTTCTGCGTTCCTCTTCCTCTGGCAAGTCTCTGTCCTCTCTGGTCTTTTGTTGGAGGGTGGTATGGGATGCTGTGCTATGGTCTGGTTCTTTGCTCCTGCTGTTGTAGCCCGAGGCTGCTCAGTCCCGATTCTTACTCCTCTTCCCAGGTCAGGAGCTAACTCCCCCTTCATTGCTTTTCAGGTTCAGCCGCCAGTCAGCCTCCTCTGCTGTAGTCTGTATATTCCTCAGGTGATACGGGGGGTGCTTTGGGGTGCCTTTCTGCTCCTGTCTCAGGAGGGACAGCCTGGGACTGCACAATCCCAAGGTGCAAGGCTATTTATTTCCCATGCCTCTTTAACCAAAGGTCACAGCTGTTTTACTTACTAGGCACCCATGTAGTCTTTAATCTTGTTCCTGGTCAATCCAGTAAGTGCTCTGTGTTTTAGCTGAATTTCTCTGAGTATCTCTGAACAAGGCTCCTCCTCTGTTCAGCCATGTTTTCTCCTGTCAAAAGTGTTTAAAACTTAGGCCAGGGGAGAGCAGTGATTTTCCAGGGAAAATATTTGTAATTAGATAATAGATTTGGTAGGAGTACATTAAGAGATAAAAAGTGAATTTTATTTTCCTTCAAAGCTAGAAATTAAAGTTTGTTCCTGCTCCATTTTTAATGTTAAATTTTGATTTTTCAAAAACAAATGTTCTTCTCTCTTTGCTGTATTCTTGTGTTAACCTGGCTGTCTCATTAGAGATGCAGACATTTCCTAGTAAAATTAACATGACATTTTTAAAAAAACTTCCTCTCTCAAATGATTTACATTATTTGCCATTTAGAATACTTACAAATGGGAATAATGTCAAGAAAATTTTGATTAAATAAGACTAATCAGGAGCCATACCTGAGATGATCCTTATGTACACTTAGGACTGAGAACTATTGGCCTAGTATGAAGAGTATCAATTAAGTAAGTTTCCTTTTGCAGGATGATTTGAGTCTCAGTTTTGCTCTACCAGAAGCGAGAAGAAATTCAGTGTTTCAGTGCACATGATTTGGATTTGAACCAAATTAACTACAGTACTTGATGGCAGTAAATATAGACTCATGATACAATAGGCTATCTATGGCCAGTTAACCTAGTTTTTGGAATGCAGTACTAAGGAGGCCAGAACAGTGTATTCTATCCAAGTAGAATTATTCCACTGCATGTGTTGTTCCCATATCTGCAACAAAGGTGTCTCATAAGGAGACTTGAGGCTGATTTTAAAGAGAACAAAGGCAGTGTGCGAATCATTGTAATTTGATTCACTTTGGGAAAGTTAGTTCTAGGAAACTGCATCATAGACTAGTGCTAACTGCATTAGGATAAAGCAGAGGCCATTGTACCATTATGGTTTATGCTGATTTGGGGAATAGAATATTTATTCTTCAAGGACAGGATCCACAAGAGTAGGCTGTGTTTTTAGAATAAATAAAGAAAAACACAGGAAGATGATAAAGTTCAGTGACACTCTTCTACCTACGGTAGCAGATCATGCCTGGTACATCTACACAGGGTTATCTAACCTGTGTTCTGTAGGGGTAGAGGAAATTGTTATTGTCATTATAAGCAAGCCTTATAGACCATCTGCTGAAAGTGTGAATTATCCTGGGCAGATACATTATTCCATAAGAACCAAGAAGAAGTACAGTCATCAGACATAACATTTGTGTGATTTTTCTTCTTTGTCCAAACATGTGGCACTGGTACCATGACTGGAGGCCAGGTATTCACAGAGTTCCACATTTGAAACACAATTCAAACAAGTTGGACATTTTGTATAAAAAATCATGTAAAATTTTCTTTTGAAAATTGGCTTTTTAAAAGATGTCAGGGACGTTACTTGCAAAGCTAACTTCCTCTAGATTTTTTTGTATCGTTATGTCTGTCTACCACCTTTCTTACAAAAATGATTTAGGAAGTTTGGAAGGTAAGATGGAACATGCATATGCTATTGTTTCATTGCCAAAATGAGGTCAAATTCCTGATTCTAACTGAGCTTTAGATTCTGTAGAATGCAATGGATAAGAATTCCTCCCATGACTTATAATAGATGCAGTTGAAATTGTCCTTTGGATTCACATTCTACTATCTGTATTTTTTTTATGTGTGTGTGTTTTGAGGCAGCATCTCACTATGCAGTTCAGGCTGGCCTTGAGTTCACTTTGTAGTTCAAGCTGGTCTCGAAATCGCAACCCTCCTCCTGCCTCAGCCTCCCAAGTGCTGGGATTACAGGCCTGCATGGCCACACCTGGCTTACTATCTGTATTTTAGAGAAGAAAATTGAGGCACACAGAAATTAAATAGTTTACACAAAGTTACATGATGAAATAGGTCAACTACTGAGTGGTAATAAATTCTCTGTTTTAACAGCATAGCATGATTTTTAGGCAGTGAGGGACTTCCATTTAAAATAATATACTACATTGAATATTATAGAAGAGCACATATCACCAACATTATTTTTTGCCTATTATGAATTAACCCAAAATGTTTTTTGGTTGAATGATATATAACCTACTCCAGTAAATACTTTGATTTTACTCCTAGTACAGCTTCAAGTTTGCCTCCTACTGTAATTATGTTTGTACCAAACTAAGCATTGAGTTTCTTAGGAACAAATTAGAAAAGACTTGACCCTTTTGATTTTTACTCTGCCAAGCTATTTCTTTCAACAAGAGCAAAAATTAGTTGTGATTTATATTAAAGGGAATATAAACTTAGAGATAAATGTAACATGGATATATATTTATTATATAGTCTGTCTTTAAAAGAAGGGCGTGGGGGCATAGATAGGCATGATTCAATGCCAGCCACTGTTGGATTTTAGTGTCCTTCTCAATATTTTCTCCTTTCTTTCGCCCATGCATTGACCACTTCCTAAATATTCTTCCTGGGCATTAAGGGTCTTTACCTTGACTGTGGCCTATTTAGTGTCCATGTAGTAGTTGAATACACTATAACCCATCTCATTTTCTCCTCTATCAAACTGTGAATTATGTGAAAGCAAAGACTGCATCTAAAAGCATAGTACAACTAATGTCTGACAAGCAGTGGTCTGAAAGGAAACTGTTATTTTTTGCAATAAACAAATATTATGTTTATTTTTCCAGGAAATTTGAGTTAAAGTGATTGCAGAAGGTCCCTGGGAATGGTGGGAATGGTGGGGATTTTTGGTGGAGTGGAAGGAGGGTGGAGAAGTGTTGAGGTATTTTTCAGTTCACACAACCAGAGTTGTGCTTCAGTGATGAATGTAAGAACTAAGGCCCACTTCACTAGGACACTGACTTACTTCAATGTAGACTTTTCCCTGGCTTCCACCCTTTCTTAGGTTGTGCCCTTCAATCCACCCAGCCTCTGGGTACATATAAACTGTTTTTCCATCTCTTTCATCTGGCAGGTATTGTGCATTTTCTTGTGTAAAGCTGTTACTCTGTAGTCTACTCTAACCAGATTAGAAAGTAATATTTTAATGATAGAAAATGAAACAGGTTTGCTTGCTAACTTCATGTTGCTGATGAAAGGCTTTGGAACCCCCGTGGACTGACCTTCACTTTGTTTTAGGCATAATACTTGTTTGCCTTTATATCTGAGATAAAATGAAGGCCTTCTTGCATAACCAGTGTTGAGCAAATGTCTGAAAACAAAAGGAAGTGCGATGTTGAAATCCACAGTGGGGGATTGCCTTGCTTGCATTTTTATATCTTTGAAATAAATATTTTAATATGTTAATTATCTACTAGTGATAAAAATACCTTTTAAACTTCTAGTCAATTTGAAGGATATAGAATTGCCTCCACTGGGTAACAGGAAGCAATTAGTTTCTGTAATGATTATAAGTCATATTGCCTCTTCTCCATAAGTTTTTGCAGTCAGTAGCCAGCCATGTTCTAGGGAATGTTTTTGTCTTGGCTCTTGGGATATGCAGGGGTGAGCTGCTGCCTCACAGAGTCCTATGTTCCACAGAAAGTATTCTTCAGTTTGAAGCCCCATGATAGCTTTGGTTTCAGGTTGCTTCTTGCCCAATAAAAATAAATTTTCTTTCAGTAGGACATTTGAACTCCTCGCATGAATCATGTGTGTAACCTTTTACATGTTTTTGTTGTTGCAGACCGAAAATTATTCTTTTGACTCCAACTACGTGAACAGCCGAGCCCATTTAATCAAAAGGTACGGTAGATTGCTTGCTTATATCTACAGCTAATCTCAATTTAATATAAAAAGCTAAACAGATTAAATTTTTTGAAAGATATGCCCTTTTGGGTTTTAAATGAATACCTGTATGCTTATTGTACAAAGTCTGGAAAAATCATAAAAATATAAAAAGTAAGTAAACATTACTAGTATTTC
>PVLD010026742.1:0-21761 GCA_004027595.1 Dinomys branickii
AAATTGCTCTTGTAACGTTTCCATTTGTTTCCTATTTTCTTCTAGTCTTTTGTCTATTTCTTGTCTGTGTGAATGGAACATTTCTTCCATCATTGTTTTCAGCTCGTTTTTTGTCTGAGAAATCATTGTGGGTATGTGGGTTATTTCTGCTTTGAGCTCTTTCATGGCCTGTTGGAGTTGTTTTATTTCGGATGCAATCATTTCATAACTTGAAGTTATGAGGCTTCCTGGTTCCCCTGTATCTTCACATTCAAAACTTGTTCTGGGTGGGGTCGAGTTTTGAGACTGCGTTTTGTTCCTCTGTTTTCCCATTTTTGGGTATCAGATTCAAACTGTGGAGCTATAAATTCCACAGACAGTTCAGCAGGCAAAGGTCTGCTGCAGAGGCTGCTCCAATGGTTACTTCTCTTTGGGAGAATATCCCTTAAGCTGTCTGCTGAGATTTCCGCTTCTACTTCCTACCCCAAGACCTGGCCGGGGTGAATAAACAGCTCGTCACCCCAGGATTCTTGCAGATAGCCCACTCAGGTGTTCCTCCCTGGGTGGAGCTCCTTCCCCCCTCACAAAACCCGTTGGGGCGCCTAAGTAGGTCTTCCCACCCGGGAGATCCCGCAGTCCTTAAAGCTGCTTTAATGACTCTCGCTGGGCTGAGCTTCTTCCCGATTCAGGAAAAACTGGTTGGAGCGCGCACTTAACTCACCCTGTGATCGTGCAGACAGGAGTGCTGTTCAGATGTTTTTCCCTGGATGGAGATTTTCCCTGACTCAGAAATTCCGCCGGCCGGTCGCTGTTGCTCCAGTTCGCACAGCGCTGGCTGTGGGGGTGGGGTTCTGAGCGGGATCCCGGAGCGCTGCCTGGTTTGGCACAGTTTGTCCCAGTAGCGCGTTCTCTGTCGGGTTCAGGAGCTGAAGCTGTTCTTCCCTTCGCACTTACTCTCTTGGCTGGTCGTCTTCTTCCCGGAAGTCCTCATTTCTGTCTTCATATTGCTATATTTCATTGTTTGGGTGGTAATCCTCTGGGAGGTTCTCTCTCTGCTGCCTACCCGGTCGCCATCTTCCCGGAAGTGCTCGTGCCTTGTTTTTTGGCTAATCCATTTCTAATTTGCACAATACAGTTTTATTGGCTTTGTGTCACTTATTTTAAAAAAGCTCTAATTGACACATCTCCATTTCCTTGATCCCAAAGCCTTACCGCACTCCATCTTACCCACAAACACCACCAAGTGGTTTTGGTGCCTTCCCCTTGAAACAGTGGAGCTGCTGGCAAGAAGAGAGAAATATGATGAACTGCTATCTTCAGGACTCTCGTCCCCATTTTATGATGGACAAAGTGTAAATTATTGGCCCAGCCAGGCATTATGGCTCACACCTGTAAGGACAGCACTCAGGAGGTTGAGACAAGAGGATTTCCAGAGTTTGTGGCCAGCCTGGACTTCCACAGTGAGTTCAAGGCCAGCCTGAATTACATAGTGAGACCCTACCTCAAAAACACCAACCAACCAACAAACAAAATTACTGGCCTGGATGAGACTAGTGGTATCAAAATGCTCTCAATGTTACTACCAACTGATTGCTCGGCCTTTGCCCTAAAGATAGGCGTCCCTCTGCCCTGCAGCTGGCATTTTACTTCAGGGCCATTCCTTCAGACATTAGACAGGTCCTTCTGTACTCAACCAAATTCTGGCTACTTGTGATTGTCCGCTTTGGTCCTGTCTTCTGTTTTGTGATAACCTTCAGCTATGTATGGGCAACCAATCTGGCTTCGGAGTTTGCGGATGTATTCCAGCCATTCTTCAGGTCACATAATTTTAAGTCCCTTCAGGATGACCCCTACTTTGTTAACCCTGTTCTGGAAATACATTTCCCTTAGGCTTCAACTGCACATAAAGGATGTTAGGCTGCTGAGAGGCACACAGGAGCTCTCTTACTTTGCTTTTCTGGATTTTAATGAATGTGGTCCAAGACTACATTAATATCATGAAGAGCTGGGAAGGGAAAAGAGGGAGATGATTTTTTTTAATGAAAAAAGTAATATATTGGATTGTAAAGGATTTGTAAAATATTAAGAAAGAAGCAAAACTTTACATATAATCCTACCACTGTTATGGTTGATACATTGTGTCAACTTGGGTAATCTGCAGGTTTAACTAATGAGTGATTCAGCAGGAAGCTGGGGTGCTTACTTTGTAAACATCCTGAGCCTGTGGAAGAGGAGGGCATGGATATTGTTTGAGAGGTTCACGACCCCTGGGTGGGGGTAGGCTGTTTACAATGTAGGGGAGAAAAGCAGGCTACTTGCAGCCATTCTGTTCTTTTTGCTTGTGGTTTTTGCTGTGCTCTGCTGCCCTGAACAGTTTTGCCCTCTGCAATGTGCCAATCTGCGTGAGAACCAGGCAAGTAAGGACTGAAACCTCCACAAACTGTAAGCTAAATAAACCTTTACTTCCTTCATTTTGGGTGTTGGGTATTTTGTCTCAGCAACGAGAGAAAAGTAACCAAGACAACCACCCAGAGATAAATATGGTTAACATATAGTGTATTTCCTATAAAATGTAGATATAATTAAAAACAAAATTTAAACTATGAATATTTATTAGTTTCAGGACATATCCCATGTTATTAAGTAATCTATGGAAACATCATTGGTAATGATTCCATAATAATCCATACTTCAGCTAGATCTAAAATTTTTAATCATGTCTTGTTATCAAACATGTAGATTTGCCTCACATTTTAAAACTTTAATAAGCAACCAGATGATGAGCATTTCTGGTAATGATTTATAGAAGTAAGATTAGGAGTCAATAGGGTCTCAACATTTGTAAAGTTCTTGCTTCTTCCTGGAAAATTCTATCTTAGAAATATGCCTATTTATTCTCCATGCCAGGTAAAGCACTTATCACATTCTACTCAACATTAAGAATTATAATTTATTATGTGATAAGGTATTTATTGGGGCAAATGGTGTGGGAATACTTTTTATGTTAATTTTGAGATCTAATAAAATAATTTTTAAATAAAGTGGTTTTTCTCTGTGACTTCCATTGTTTGAAGGCAAATGACACATACTTTCTCTTTTTAGTTACATCCCTTTGATGGTTAGTGTCATTAGTAGTAGTATTTCAGTTGCATTCCTTTGATTATTGGATTCACAAGTAGTTTTTAAATGGAATAAAATTGATCCTCTTGTTATTTCTTCCAATATTTTATACCTAATATATTGTTTTCATAAAATGGAAAAACACTTACTGATATTAAATTTTAAAGACTAAAAGTTGAGTCTTCCCAAGACCTGATTGTAAAGCCGCCACAGCTACTTCATAGGTTAGTTTTGAAGGCGCATATGGGATATGTCACAAGCACTGCTGGAAACTAAAAGCACACATAAGAAAGCATCATCTTGTTCACAACTATTAGAGATGTGGAGAAACCAGTAAAGGACATGGAGAAATCCAGTTTCTCAAGATTGTGGAAGGAAAAGAGAATTCTTAGGGCTTCTCCAGGCTAATGTGAATATTATATGAGACACATCAAAGGTATCTGATTCCCCTGTCATTTAAATGACTTTGAATCAGCCCACAGATACCATTAATTAAGGATCCACTCTAGGCTAAGCCTTGAAGTAAGCATTATATGAAGCACTTAGGGCTAAGACAATAATGGAGAAAGGGAAGCCGTTGTGGAGAGGAGCCAGTGGGGCTGGAAAATAGCAATAACATGAACCATTGACGCCCCCCCAATTCTAGCTTTCACTTCTTGGTGCCAGCTGAAATGAGGATTATAACAGAACTAGTCTGCCTTGTAGCCATACATAAGAGAATTAGTCTGCATTGTAATTGTGTGCTATGATCAGAAGATACTATTTGGAAAAGCTTAAATTAGATTTCTAGTCACACTTTATACCTAAATTAAAACAAATTTTTTTTTGAGACAGGGTCTTGCAATGCAGTTCAGGCTGGCCTTGAACTCACTATGTAGACCAGGTTGGCCTCAAACTCATGCCAATCCTCCTGCCTCAGCCTCCTGAGTGCTGGGATTATAGGCATGCACCACCATGCCTGGCTATCAGTAAATTTTAGATGGACTTACGTTCAATGGCTTTTAACAAATATGTTTTCTATATCCACTATGAGACAGGTTTAAAATACAAAACAGGTGTGATTTCTGCCCTCTGCAAAGTTTGTGATCTAGTGGAGAATACAGATAAGGAATATGTAGTCGAACTCTGGACTATGCTTCTTAGTAAAAATTTTAAAGGAAATCAACAAGAGTGCAAAGAAAAGAAGAATGGGGGTCAAAGGAACCTTCTTTAGGTCATGTAACCAGAAAGTAGTTTTCCAGGGAATGCCTTTATTTTTTCCATGCTGGGGATTGAACTCAGGGCCTTGCATACACCCTCATCAACTGCTGCATTACTGAATGACACCCCAGCCCAGCAGGTGGTGTTTGAGACTTGAAGAATGGGAGGGGGCCACTCAGCACAAGAATAAAGATCATTTCAGTCAGAGGAAGTAGTCAAAAGGCCATGAGCACCAAGAGAGTGAGAATATATAAAAAATATTTCTACAAACACAGGAGAAAAAGGCCTTGTTATATGTGATTCCAAATGCAGCTGGAACCACATGTTGTTCAGATAACATCTAAAGTTTTAATTTTCTCACAACAGAACCCACATAAATTGGAGACAGTGCTAATCTAGGTAAGATAATGATAAACTGCATGGTAATACACTGTTACAATGCAGATTGCAAAGCAGTATTTATGATAGGGCTGAATTTTCTTTTAAAATATTACATATATTCATAGAAATATGCCTACCATATAGAAAGTACTTAAAACTAAATATCAGAACAGTTAACGCCCCACAGAGGACAGAAAAGGGCAGGTGAATTCACAACACAAGAAACACAAATGGTTAATAAACAGGACAGCTTTATAACTCTAATAGAGAAATGCACATTAAAGGAATTGGGTTATATCACTTTTAACTTATGAAACTGCCAGAGTAAACAATAGCAACCCTCAGAATGGAGGAGAGTAGGAAAGGAAGCAGCAGGTACCCTATACCCTGCTGATGGAAATGTATGCTAATGTAAACTTCTCAGAAGATTGACGGCAAAAAACCTTTAAAATATCCACATTCTTCAGTTCTGCAAATACATTTCTAGGAATGGGCCATAAAGAAGTACTCTTGGTTCTCCAGAAATTAGGGTGTGCATTCTAGTATGTTCTGTCCGGCTGAAGCAGAAAGATTGCGAGTTCAAGCCCAGCCAGGACAATTGAGCAACTTAGTGAGATCCTGTCTCAGAAAAAAAAATTGAAAAAGGCTGAGGATGCAGCTCTGTGCTGATCTCTGCATTCAATTCCCCCCATACTGCAAAAGAAAATGAAAAAAGAGAGTGACAACTGCAGGAAGCTACATCAATACAGTGGATTGCAGTGAAATCATTAAGAAGGACTTTGTTCAATGTATATTTTACTGACATGGAAATGGGTTCAAGATGTCAAGTTAAAATGCAGCTTAACATCTATCATAAATAGTGTTCATAAAACAGTATTGATAAAAGGGCTGTATTTTATTTAAAAATATTGCACATATGCATAGATATCTCCTTAAAATGTTAATAATGGTAATCTCCAGGTGGTGGAATTAAATGTAATTTTTACTTTCTTCTCTGTACCTTTATATATTGTATGACGTCTTTAGACCAAGAATACATTATTTTTTATACTAGGAAAAAAATAATGCTGTTTTCATCCTGAGGTGGGTAAAAAGTGAATCATTATAGTCCCTTTGGGCCAAAAGGGGCTGAAAGATGATCCTGTCTGTTTCCTTTCCTTTTGGAAAGCCTGTCTGATCCTCATCACCTGAGCTCCCGGGAGGAGGCTAATCCCAGAGGAGACAGTAGCCTCCTCCAATGCCTTTCTGCCCAGCTTAGACATAGTCCCTATCTACATAAGCCCCCTGCACAGTGTTTTCTCTTTTCCCGGGAAACAAAGCCATTTGCGTGCTCTGATTCATCGCCTGATTGGAGGCCAAGTCACCACAGCCTCAAGCGCAGGTGTCTGGGGTGACACAGCACAAAGCTTCGCCTCCGGAATAAGGGCAGCCCTTCCGCCTTCAAGGCTGTGAAATGTCAGGCGTGATTAGAAAGGTCACTTGTCCTGACAGGTGTCTGTGCTTCCCGGAGAGGAGCCTTCCTGCTGGGAACATTCTTAATTGTGCTTCCTGTGCTGGAGTGTCTGCGTGCTCAATTCCTTATAATAACAGAGACCCTATTCTCCCAGTCTTTCTTGACCATGGGAAAAAAAAATAGCTAAAGATTGCAAAATCTTAAAAAAGGTGATGGTGGGGGTGGTGGGGAAGAAGTTCTGGATTCAACCAAAGAGATGCAAAGTGAATTTCTAGGAACTGAACAGCATGGCGGAAGAAAGAACCCTCACTGTTGGAGAAAAGAAACAGACATTGGCGGGGGGTGGCGGGGTAGTGGTGGTGGTGGTGGTGTTAGTATGCGGGTTTGTGTCAGAGAAGCAGAATAGAAAGCAATAGGCACACACACCCTCCAAATCATACCAGGACAGCAAAGAACTAAGGGTAGTATCCAATGCCAGTAAAACCAACTCTGAAGACTTGAGGCAAGAGTTTTCACATCACTATTATGCAGTGCTACGACAGGTTATGCTGATGGGAGACAGTGGAAAAGAATCTCAGGCATAGCACCCGCTCTCTGACACTGAGTAGACAGAGCTGGTAATGTAGCTCAGTGGCAGAGCACTTGCCTAGCATGCCTGAGGTCTTGCGCTCCATTCCTAGCAGTGATAAATGACATTAAGTTGGCAAAAGGATCATGTGTTAGCAGGAAAAGGAAGAGCTCTGCCCAGGAAATGCAACCAGCTCTTCCCGTGGAATTTATATGCAAGCTGCAGGAAATGAAAACATTTTGCTCATCACAGTATCTTTCCTTCTTATGGCAAGAAGCTGGGTTTTCATCACTGGAAGAAAGCAAAGTGGTCTCCACATCTTCAGTTTCAAGGCTCAACATTTATGAAGCACCTCACCTTGAAAGATCCTCTCTCTAAGGATTTAATACCAAGAGAGACAGGCAGTTTCTTACCACTTCTGTTAAAACTGAAGCATAAACATCATTCAACAGGCAGATGAGCACCTCTCTTGACCCAACAACTACTTTAGGGGCTGAAGACAGAGCAGTAAAGAAATCAGAAACACCCTCGCTCTCAGGAGACTAGTTCCAATGGGAGGAGCTACACTATAAACAAGTACTTCAAAAATATATGTCAGGGATAATAGGTCTTGTGAAGATACCTAAATTTGGAAAAGGGGATAGAGAACAATAGAAGAAGCCAGGAGGTCATCAGGGAAAGTCTCTGCAAGGAGAAAAGCTTGAGCAGAGACAGGAATGAAGTGGTGAGGAGGGCCTGTTCACAGGCCCCGAGGTTGGAGTAGGAGGAGAATGGCAGGAAATGATGTCAGAGAGGCACAGGGGCCCTATGGGGCAAGGCCTTCCTTGTTGGTCACAGAGGAAACTTTGGATTAGCTAATGAGAAGCATTTACAGTTTAAGAGACCCCCCCCAAATGATGTGACTAAGATAAAGCATCAAAACTATTTCTTCGGGGCTCCTTAAAAACAAAGATGGCTGAAAGGGACACACAAAAATTAATCTATGCTGAAGAGGCGAGAGTATAGGATTTAATTCCTTTTCTTCAAAAATTGAACTTGTGATTGCTACAGTGCTTTTAGAATATAAAACACATTTTCTTTGGAACAAATCCATTCCAGGGGCAGTGTGATATCTCTGTACCCCAGTACTGGAGTGGTATCCAGGCAAGGCAGACACTCACAACACTGATAGAATCAATGCGGCAAACCTCTGAGATGGGCCATACATCTGCCTGGAGCCAAAGAATAAGAGACTTGAAGCCCTACCTGCTGCATACCAACACAATCCTAGCTCCTTTACCTCATCCTCAAGTCAGGCTATTTTTGAGTTATTCACAGCTTGTAGAGACTTTGATGATTAGAGAAAGGCTATGATTTTGAGCAAAGAGGCTACACACTTTCTCTGAGCCTCTCTGGAAATGTTGTAAGCCTCCACCATGACTTCAGGCTACTACACTTTATGCTGAAAACATGGCAGAGGCAGTGGCTTACTGGCTTTCCTGCAGATAGTGCAGAAAGTGGGAGAAACAGATTTAGATTAGGAAACCTCTTCTCAATCTTGGGGTTTAATTCCCCAGCCCACACACTGCTTCCTTCCCCAGAGACTGAGGTCATCACTTCCAGGCTCACCTCCTCATATTAATGGAACTAATACTGCCAGTTTCTTGGTCTGCCCTCACAAATACTCACCATTGTCACCTGGAAAGACACATTCCTCACTGAGTCTTTGTTGTTGCCTAGCTGCTCTCTGACATGCTCCTCTAATCTGAAAGCTCTATGGATTTATAACCTGCACCATCAGTCAATTCCTTGGTTAAGTTTTTCTTCATCACCCCGATGTGGTGGGGGTAGGGGAGTCAAGGAAACCTATGACCCTTGTAAAACACAAAGATATATTCAGAGAATACAAAAACTCAATACTATGCACTGTAAGATATGTCAGCTCTTAAGGTATTCTTTCTTTCATATCTTCTGGCAAACTAGAAAGTAGGATGTCACTCTTTAGGGCCCAGTTTCTGTGCTGTCTAATTCCCCACATCTTCTATGAAGATCCAATTTAGATAATAAAATTTTCATCTAATGGAGGATCTACCATGGGTTAGGTTCTCTGCTAAGCATTTCACATAGTTTTAACTCTTTTAGTCCTATGAGGAAGATACTATTGCCCCCATTTTGCAGAGTGAAATAATAAAGAATCAGAGTCATTGTATCATTTGCCAGCAAATAAGCAACACAGGTTTAAAACATGTCTACCCAGAGCCCACACTTTAACTCCCACATGATGCAGCCTCTCAGAGCAAATAAGGATGTATAGCAGTAACCTTTTTTCCTTTAGGTAAGGTTTTACTTAAAATTTCTCCAAAGTTAGGAAAATGTTCGAATGCCATAGCTATAAGTCACAGTGCAAAACTAGAAGGTTGAGGTGTGACTAGAAGGTCATTTAGTCCAGGAAATTAGCTTCCTATTACCTAATAACCCCTCAGTTAAAATTCTAAGGTCCCATTACCTCACATCCATCCATTAAGCCAAACAAGTATTTACTATGTACCAGATAATAGGGATAAAGTGTAAATAAAAATAGAATAGTACCTATTGCTTATGGTTTTATAAGAGACTAGGTAGATATTTATAGAGATAGAAATTTCAAAAGAAACATTAAATTGTAATGGTGGCACCACCAAGAGAGAAATGCAGTGCTAGGAGAACATGTAAGAGGGTATTGGTCTGTCCCTGGAGGAGTGATGCTTGACCGCAGATATAAATGGTGGCCAGGGATTAAGTAAACAAAGAATCATTCCCATCCTCTCAGCCTCTCAGTTCACCATAGCAGAAACCTAAACCCTGTGAAATACAGATGAAGCAATACAGGAAATGGATCCTGGTCTCATTCTTCCAAGCCAGCGCAGCCCTGGAAACTCTGAAAGTTTTATTCATTGAGGAGAAAGAGGAGACAAAGTAACTGGAGATATAAAACCAGAATAGGGACACTGGTGTTTTGTTCCCTGATACATCAGCCTTCTGGACTCCTTAGTGAAACTGCTAATCAGGCAAAAGTGCCACTGTCCTATACATTGTATTTGTGTTAGAAAAAGTTGTGCATCCTTTTCGGAAGAGTCAGCCTTGGGACTAGAAAGCATGAGCTATATTTCTACACCAGCAACTGGCTCCCTCAACCCAGAGTATCAACTCTGTCCAGTTAACAATTTTCACATCCATACAGACTCGGAACAGACTTCTATTATACACCTCTGTGTGAAATGAGGACTACACTGATCAAAAGCATTGTTCATGATGATGCATATCAGAGGCGTGTGCACACGCACGTGTGTGTTTGTGTATGTGTCTGTCTGTCCTGGTTAACAAATGTAAACTTCAAAGATGACAGAAGAAGTCCAAGGGGAGTATCAGGAATGAGAAGCAGCAGAGTCAGCATCTCCTGAAATGTGTTTACCAGAACCAACTTACTTGGACACAAGAACAAAGCAAGAGGTGGACATCTAGCTATTAGGAGAAAAGAAAACTAAAATGAAATGACCTGCCTGCTGCTGCGAAGGTGCCCGGGAGAACCAGAGAAGATGCAGGCTGCTTTGGGGTCCCTGGAATCTGGGTTAGAGCAAAGGTTTCTAAGTTGGGGTGCATTTATGAACTTTAGAGGACCTCTGAACCTCCTGAAACTGTAATATTATTTTGGACATGTGTGCGTTTTTGGTGGCAAGAGTCTCAAGTTTTATCAGATTCTTAAAGAATTTGTTCAGGATGCACAGAACTGGCTGGGTGGGTCAGAGAATGTTCTTTGAAGATAGAAACATCTTGCCATGAGATGTCCTGCCAGAAAATAAAACTATTATGAAGGCCAAGAAGAGTGTAACTTCTCTCAGAAAGTTGTTCTCAGAAGAACCTGTTTCCTCTAAGGTGGAGTTTGACCACTGCATCATCAGATCCCAGTGGTGACTCTCAGAGAGCCTTGGGCTCTCTGAATATTAAGTTAACGAAGTGAGCTCATTCACCAACATCCAGACTAATATTACAGGAAGTTACCTTTACAGTACCTCTCCCTCCTCAAGCTTATAGTAATGAATTTTCTCCTTTTCAATCATCTAAGTGATTAGGACACAGAGCAGAGGGTGTAAGAGACTGGGTACAGACTCCTGCCCTGGAGCTGGGGGTGTGGCTTCTCCAGTTCCCAGCTGGAGGACCTGGTACATTATTTCTTCACCCTGAACTTGCATTTCAACACCTGGGAAGATGGAGATAATAGACTATCTGCTCTAAGATATTGTGAGGATGAAATAATCCACTCCATCTAGACACAGCATTTAGTTTAGTGTCTGGCACATAATTAGTACTTGATACAGGTTAGAACTGTGATTTATTCCCTAGTTTTGTTTTTATTTGTGTTTTTAAAAAAACTGAAATATCATTTACATACAGTAAAATTCACAGATTATAAGTGGAGAGTTCAACAAGTTTTGACAAAAGCATGCCTCTTTTTGACAAAAGGCTCATGCTTTATCTGTTATCAATATTATGAAACATTGTTTTGTTTCTCAAGTGTTGCATTACAATATATAATCTATATAATACATCTATGATTATGCATCTGTCTCCCTTCAGCGGATTCTAGAACAGCTCCTCTTCACCTCTAGCCGATTTAAAACCTGAAGCAACCTGGTACCATCCCTTTACCTTTCCTCTGCATGCTGGAGAGGCTGTGCATGGATCTATTTTATTTTTAGGTCTCCAGGGAAAGTGTTTCTACAACCTCCCTCTGTCACCTGTTTCAGCGCTTAGCAACACTTAACACTAGAAAGCTCTGTCCTTGTGTGTCCCTGGCTTTTAAATGAGTAATAACAACTAGTATCAATATGGCTTTAGCAGGCCACAAACTGAGATAAGTCAACAGAGTGGAGCACATGTGGGACCATTAGTGCAGATGTGCACATGTGGAAAACAGTGTGCATCAACACAACACAGGTGGTGCTCAGGCAAAGGGGATGCCGCTTAGCCTTGGCCACTGGCCACAGGTAGGAAGTCAGGTCTATAGGGGCTAGAAATTTTGATTTTTTTTTTACCCAAGGAGAGAGGTGAAAATCTTTTAATGTTAAATTTTTTTTTTTAGAACAGTGGCTTGGTTTAATAAAGAAATGTTCTGCAAATGCCAAAAACATGTCTGCTGCATGAATACAGCCTGTGGGTCAGTTTACAACCCATTTTAGCCTGCACAGTGTTTTCATGTTTTTTATCTCATTTGATTTAGAATATACCTGTAAGAAAGGCAACAAGCAGGTGTACAATCCTGATTTTATCAGACAAAGAAACTGAGAAATGGAAATAGAAACTCAGAAATAGTAAATGAGTTGTTCAAGTGGCACTCAGGCAGGCCGAGGGCTTCCGTTCTGACTCACTGCTACACCTCAGCTTTGTTCACCGGGGGCCTTGAGAGTCCTGGTTCACAACTCAGTGAATGGTGTGACCACCCAGCATGTCAGTTATTTATGGAAAGAAGAAAAAGAGATGAGGAGCAACTCGAAGAGGAAACACATAAATAAATAGAACAGGGACTGTGTGACACAATAGCAGTGTTATCTTAGGGAGCTTTAAATATCTGCAGAATTAGAATTTATTATAAAAATAACAAAAACTGCCAGAGGTGGTTGACAGAGGTTAAATGTTCTAAGGTCATTGCAATATCTCAGAAATGGGAAAAGTACCCACCTAAAGTAGTAAGCAAGGGTAACCACTAGAAGAATAAAAGAATGCATAGCTAAAAAGCTAACAGAGAAGAAGAAACACTGAATTAATATAAAAGAAAGGAGAAGAAAATATATAAAACAGGTAGAGTAAGTTAAAAATAGAAAACAAGTGCAAAGATATTAAATATAAATCCAACTATCTCAGTAAGTACATTAAATATAGGTGCACCATGTCAATTAAAATATAAAAATGGTCAAAGGAGACAAAAAAATCAAAATCAATTAAATGATCTTTAAATATAAAAATACAAATGATTAAAAGTAAAGAATAGGAAAAGGTATACTTTATAAGTACTTACCAGAAAAAAACTGTTTGGTTACCCTCATAAGAGACCAACTAGACTTTACAGCATGAACACTATTAGAGATCCATGCTGTAACGAACATGATGGTGCATTTCATAATGAGAGTTTGGTCAATTTTTTCATTGATAATGATTTTACAATGATAATGTGGTCAATCTATCAAGAAATTAGAACAGTTATTAATTTGCATATACCTTTCATATAACTTAAAGTATGTAAACCAAAGACTGACAGAACTAAAAAGAGAAAAAGACAAAAATGTTTATTTCCTAGAGAGAAACTTTAACATAATTCCCTTGATAACCAATAGAACAACTGGGAAGAAAATTTATAAGTATATGAAAGATCTGAAAAACAAATTGACAAATCTACTTTACCTACATACATAGTTAAAGCAGTTCATATTGATGGTGAGATGTTCAATCTAAGTATTTATGAAACATTTCCCAAATTTGAAAACATATTGTGCCAAAAAGCAAATTCTAAGAAAATCCCAAGATTTTCACTCAGAAAATTACTCAGAATTTCCTCTGACAATGTCAAATTGAATTAAGAATCCATAACAACAACAAAAATGACTAGAATACCACAAACTATTTGGAAATTGAGTAAAATCCTGCTAGGGCTTGGGTGTGTCTCCCAAAGGCCTATACGTTAAGTGCTTGGTGCCAGTCTGTGGCCCTGTTGGGAAGTAGTGAGATAAGTGAGAGGATATTATATCACCAGAGGTGTGCCCTTGAAGGGGATAGTGGGACACAACCCCTTTGCCTCTCTCTTGGCTTCCCGGTCACCATGAGATAAGTGGCTTCCTCTGCTGTGCACGCTGCTATGATGCATCCTTCGCTATAGGCCCTAAAACAATGTGGCAAATAAACTATGAACTTATACCTTGAAACCATAAACTAAAACAAACTTTTCTTCCTTTTAAATTGATTTCCCAAGTATTCTGTCACAGTATCAGAAATCTAACATAAACTTCTAAATAATCCATGGGCCAAAGAAGAAATCCAGTGGAAATTTCCATTCTTAATAATAAAAATATGATATATCAACAATATGTGATAAAATTATGTTTTACTTATATCTTTATATATTTATATGAGAAAAAAGGAAAGCTGAAATCTAAGTAATCATCTGAACAATTTAGAAGAATAGCAAATTAAATTCAGAGTAAATAGAGGGAAGGGAATCATAAAGTAAGTTTGGAAATTAATGAAACAGAAAACAAATGCACATTAGAGAAAAATCAGCAAAGCCAAAAATTGGATCTTTGAGAAGACTAATCAAAATCAAAAAGATAAATCTCTAATAAGATTCTTTAAAAAGAAAGAGGCACATATTACCTATATAAAAATTAAGTCCACCACAAATCTTTCAGACAATAAATAGTTAACTATAGAATATTATAGATTCCTATTCCAAAAATTTTAGGAAATTTAGATGAAATTGAAAAATTTCCAGAAAACACAACTTATAAAACCAACATAAAGCCGGGGCTCAATGGTACAGCACATGTCTGGTAAACACAAGGCCCTGAGTTTGATTTCTGGTTCAAAATTAATAAATAAATAAGAGAAATTAAAAACTTTAGTATTTCTATATCTACTAATATTAAATATGTAATTTAAAATCTCATACAAAGAAAATTCTAGTCCCAATTGGCTTTATCAAATTATTCCAAATATTTATTAAGAAAATAATATTAGTATTATGCAAATTGAAAATGAATACTGTAGTCTGTGAAGCTAGAATAACCTTAATATCAAAATGTGACATACACATTGAAAGAAAAGAAAATTTCTGGCTAATCTCTTCTAACAGCATGACACAAAATTCGTAAACACAACATCAGTTCATTGAACCCAGTGATACGTAAAAATGAACCAAATGAGTTTGAATACAAATGCAAAAACTGTTTAACAAATGGAAAACAATCAACCTAGTTCTTGTTGCAAGCTAAATAAAGGAGAAAAGTCATTTGACCAGTTCAATAGATGAAGAAAAAAATTTCATAATTTAATACTCATTTATGATAAAAAAAAACTTCTTAGCAAACTAGGACTAAAAGAGAATTTCTAAGTCTATTAAAGACTATCTACAAAAATCCTAAAGGAAAAATTATACTTGAGAAATAGTGAATGAATTCATCCTAAAATCAGAAAAGAGGATGCCTGCAATCACTGTTTTAGTCATAGTATCTGAGAAGTCTTAGCCACATCAATTAAAACATGAAAATAAATTGGTATAAGAATTAGAAAAAAACTATTCTTTGTAGTCAGTATATTGCATACACACATATAGGAAAAACAACATAATATACAAATTATATTTAAAAGTGAATTTGGCAAAAACTTTTATTTTAAAGTCAATATAAATATCAGGGGCTGGAGATATATCTCAGTGGCATAGCACCTGCCTGGCAAGCACAAGGTCCTGAGTTCAATTCCTGGTACTCCCCCAGAAAAAAAAATCAGTTTAACTGAACATGTGTGGTAGTGCACAGCACAGTGGGATATAATCCCAGTATTCTAGGAGGCTGCAGTAGGAGAATCACAAACTGGAGCCTCACCTAGGCAACTTGGCAACCTGGTGACTTAGTGAGACCCTGTCTCAAAAAAAAGAAAACAAAAGAAATTTAAAATGGCTGGAAATAGAGTTCTCTGCCAAGACCCTTGGTTCAAACTCCAGTACCACTAAACAAATGAACAAAAAAATTCAAAAAATCAGCTTCCATCTATTAGTAAAAATAAGAAGTAAAAAATTTAAATTATTTTACTTACAATAGCATCAACAATTTCAAATACTTAAGTTTTATTAAAGACTCACCGGACCTTAATATTGAAAGCTATAACATTTGCTGAATTTTTTTAAAAGAGGAACTTAATAAAATATGAAGATGTTCACCTCCTCAAATGCATTTACAATTTCAGTGCAATTGTAATCAAAATCCCACCCTTCCTATGGAGATTGGCAATTTTTTTCTAAAATTTATGTGGACATGCAAAGGGCAAGAATAACCAACACAATCTTGAAGAATATCAAAGTTATTTTATGCTACCAGGAATCAAGATAATAAAGTCACAATGATTAATCCAGTGTGGTATTATATTGAATGGAAAGAGACTGCTAAACAGAGTTATGTCTAGACACAGGTACAGATATGCAGACACAAAATGACTTGATTTATGACAAATGTGAAACTGTAAGGCAGCAGAGGAAGCCGGTCTTCTCTATAAGTGGTGCCATGTCAATTGTATATCTATACAGGAAAGAAAAAAAGGGAAGCTTGAACCCACTTTACTCCATACACAAAAATCTATTCTAAATGGATTAAATGTGAAAGAAAAATCTAAAAAACTTCTAGAAGAGAATAAAATAAAGAAAGTGTTTTCATAATCTTTGAGATAGGCAAATACTTTTTTAACATGATATACAACTTCCATTTACCACATAAGGAAAAAAACCTCGCAAAACTGAGAACCTTAGTTCATCTAGAGCATAAAAGGACAAGCTTTAGAACAGACCCATACTGGACTTCAGGTCTACAGAACCGACTGAAAGAAATGTCTGCTGTTCAACGCCATGTGGATTTGGGTAGAGCAGCAATAGAACACTATAGCTGGCAAGGAGGAAGGGCATGGGCCTTTCCTAAGAAAGCAAGCTGTTTTATCAGGATACAATGCACTACGATATGGGTTTTCCAAATAGCCAGTTAGATACTCTGGTTTCTCTTCAGATCACATAAATCTTTCACCTTTTACCAAGTAGCCAGTTAGTTCAAGAACCGGCAAGTGTGACAAACGTATTGGTTTACAACAACCATAGCTTATGGACCCTAGAGTGATATGAAGATGAAGTTCAATGGAAGCTTCAATGGAAGCTTCTGAAGTACTCCCTCTGGACACATGGCTATGGGCTATTTCTGGTCATGAGTACAATTTCTATGCTATTGAGAAAATTCAGTCACTTAGGTAACAACTTGTAGGAAATCTGTGTTCACAGTTCTGGACAAAACTGACTAACACATAAAAAGAAGGTATCCATGACAGAACAGAATCACCAAATATGGATATCAATTCATTGTAAATATAAAGTAACTGAGGAAGGTGGCAAACAGTAATAGGTTTCAAATTTTATAAACCTCAGAAGACAGGCTAAGCAAGAAAAGGGCAGAAACAATCACATCAATTTAATTCCAGAAATTCAAAATTAAAACTGATAAGATATTTGAGAAGTTGAAAGAATGCCTCAAATGACTGAACATTGGAAAAATAGGAAATGGCATGTGAGAATGTGCAAAACAACCCCTTTACAGGAGAAATGCTGAAATAAGAAATGCCTTAAGGCTCATATGCAATTTGAGGAATTAGCAAGTGAGTGCTACACATGCTATATAATTGAAGAAATTAAAGGAGATTCCGCCATATAGTTCTATCTTGTATGAAATCCTGACATTTTGGTTTCTAGCAAAGTGTAGTTGGATATAAGGACTCAGGAGAAATTAAAGGAGATTCCGCCATATAGTTCTATCTTGTATGAAATCCTGACATTTTGGTTTCTAGCAAAGTGTAGTTGGATATAAGGACTCAGGAGAAATTAAAGGAGATTCCGCCATATAGTTCTATCTTGTATGAAATCCTGACATTTTGGTTTCTAGCAAAGTGTAGTTGGATATAAGGACTCAGGAGCAATTTAAAGGACATGAAAGAATAAACTCTTCAAAGCAGAAGAAAAGGAGCCTAAGAATCCACAAGCAACCACTATGCTGAACACCATCAGAATGTCTCAATTATGTTGGACATCAGTTACCAACATGAAATTACAAAGACAGATAAAAGGCAAATTGGTTATGAACCTGAAAATGCTAGCCAGCTGGTAAAATACGAGGCAAACAAAGAAGTGACAGCAGCACCCATATCATATATTAAATTGTGTTCACTAATTGCTAGAAACGAACTGAGGCAATACTGCAAAATTAGCGGATGATTAATAAAGACTGTAAATGTAACAACAGAAAATAACATAAAAATAACTTAAAAGAAATCAGCACTGAAAGATTCCCATTTAAAACAACAACAGGAAGTACAGTTTTTGAATACCAAAGATGTTCATATACAAATCCTCATTATTTCAACAAATTAAACCATGCTGACACTGTTGCCATAAGGACAAAATAAAAACCAGTCCACTCAGACTTGATGGCCATCTCCAAAAACCACAGGAAAAATAGCTTTATAACTATGTTTTTCAGTACATTTATTGAATTATTTATTTTGTTAACTGGTTATTTAATGAATTGACTTTGGCTTGCTCTATCTACTTATTCTGTCTCTATCTATCTATCTGTCTGTCTGTCTGTCTATCTTTTTACTTGAGTACTTTGTGAATAGGACATTTTGGTGCATCAATTTTTTGGCAAAAAGACTTTAGATCAATTCAATGTTGGTAAATTTGCCCAGAACCATTTCCTCTATAGCAAGTGGAGAATGCAAATAGATTTAAAAAGAAAAAGAAAAAAGCTTTCTGGAAAGCAATTTGGCAATCTTTGCCAGAAGCTGTAAAAATGTGTATGTTCATTGACCAACAATTCCACTGCTAGGAAATTATTCTAAGGAAATAATGACAATGTATAAAAAGATTAGGCCACATGGATTTCTTAATTAAATTCTCTAATACAGTAAAATATTAAAGACAAGTTAAAATTCTCCAAAAGGGGATTGGTTAAATGAATCAAGTGAAAGTATACAATGAGTTGATATGAAGCTTTAAAATTTGTTCTGTGAAAGAACATTTAATGTTTTGGGAAGTTGTTCAAACAGTAATGTCAAGTTAAAGAAAAAGGCTGTGACACAGACTGACACTTCTGTAGTAAGAAAAAAACATGCCATGTGTGTATGACTGAGTGGATAAACCCCAAAATACTTACCGTTACTTTAGGGGTTGGCATGATGGATAATTTTTACTTTCTTTTTTTATTTATCTGAATTTTCTAAAATTTCCACACTGAGTGAAATTTTTTATAAATGAAAAAAAAAGTTTTCAATCACCCACTGCGTAAAAGCCTGGAGACCTGATACTCCTCACTATGAATGTGATCTTGACTAAGGCCTCTGCCTCTTCCAAGCCTTTGAATTTCAAGTCTCTTTGCTGCTCTTTCTTGGCCTTCCTTTAAAATCTTATTAGCAACTCACTTCTAGGAAACTGTACCCTACAACTCCAGCATTCCTTGGAGACTGTTTTTGAATGGTTAGATGCTATCTGTTGTCATGCAGGGTTTGTCTCCAAGAATTATCTTGTGGCAAGAACTTCAAGAAGCAAGAGATATGAAGAGGAGGGAGATACTCCTAGGGGCATATATACTCTAGTAGAAGGGACAACTTGATCCAAACGGCACTGCAATGTCAGAAACACTCTAATGCACCTATGTCCAAAGGGGTAAGATAATAGAAGTCAGGGAAGACTGCCTGAGAAGGTCACATTGGCTATTGGGAGCAGAAATAGCATTAGCCTGTGGTTCAAACAGCGCTCTGGAATTTCAATGCCTGTCTCTAGTCCTCACAACAGTTACACCATGCATTAGCCTTCCCTTCTTACTTTTCTTAAGGTTAGTACTCACAAGTGCAGGAGGGTAGGAAATTTGCCCAAGTCATTCCTGCCTTGATTCTTTTGCATTATGTAGCGGGACACTGATGCTTGAAATCTGCACTTTTTCAGTGCCATTGCCAAGTGGACAGATGGAAGTTAGAGGTAACCATGGCGGTTCCTCCCCACTTCAGGTAGCAGCTTCCACAGTGGTTATTTGTCTCTGGCTTCCACCACTCAATCCTAAGAGCATCTCTTGGGTGGTCCTGGCCTTTGCCAGAAAGCCTTGATTCCTAAAATATTCCTGAAATAACCCAAATCTTTGTGCATCTGCAGCATAGGGATGGTGACTTTTTCCTCACCTGCATCTCTGCTTTGTCTTAGCATCTCCCGCTTGCTTGCACACACATAAGTCTCACCAGCATTTTTGTGACTAGGTCCTATGTTAAAATCCTCCCAAACTACCCAGCACAAGGTGCTTTCCTGAACTGACCCTTACTCAGCTAGTTACACAGCAAAGTATCAACTGAGCTGCAGTGCTCATGACTACTGGACTCCAAAATCCTCAAAGGTGGCAGCATTCATTCACTGATCCTTTATCAAGCATCAAGGTCTTTAGATGGATCATTTCATTTAATCCTCACTACAACCCTATACTGTTTTGTTTTGTTTTGTGATACCTGTACACAATCCCCACCTGGGGATTGAATTCAAGGTCTTTGCATGAGCTGATTAATTTTTTGAGATAGAGTCTCACCAAGTTGCCCAGGCTAGGTTCGAATTTGTGAACCTCTGTCTCGGTCTCCCAGAGCAGAAGTACTGTTCTCATTTCCCAGGCTCAGAAACAGTCCTGAATGACACAGCACACAAGCGCCAAATCAGGAAGGGCCTGCAGTCCTAACCAACTGGTTGTCCTCTAGATAGGTCTGGGGAACACAGGGGTGAATAATCTCAAAGAGATGAGAGTTGGGTATAGCACGGAGAAGGAACTGCAGGAAGACCCTAGGCCAGTCCTTTGACCTCAGTGCTGGAGTTCCTGAGCTCTAGTTGCCAGCATAGACCAAACCCTTCTTCCTGGTGCCCCTGTCATCCCAGCAAGTGCTTGACTTCAAACAGAGGGAGAGCTGCTGAGAAATCTAAGGTACAAGGTTGAGGATCCTGCTCGTCTCAGCCCTGCCCTTGGGCTCTCCTCCCCACCCTCCCAGTTCCCCATGGGAAAAAGCCCATCATTCCCTCAGGAAGATCCAGCATCCTTCAGGCTCTAGCTCCCTTGGCTTTGCACATCACAGGGAATTCAGGTTGCTCTGTCTGTAATTAGCAGGTGCTAAGCAGCTTCCACATTTCTTAGTAAATATGTCAAAACATAAAATCCTTTCATTCTCTCCTCTCCCCACCCCTCCTTCTCTTATAAAGCATGCTTTTCTTTCCTAGCCGTTCAGCCAGGAGAGTGTTTCTCTTCCACAAGAAAGTGGCATTAACATGGGGAGTGTGGCGGTTTTACAATTCTTTTCAAATTCTCATCGGCCCTCCTGGTCATTCATCCATCTGTTCATTCGCTCATTCATTTACCCACTATGGGGCCAGCACTGACTTAGGGCTCTGGGTCTCATTAGGCCGCTCAAGCATAGGAGGCTGGTATCACCAGGGATCCTACAGAGACCCACCAGGAGATCCCGTTATCAGCCGGGACTCAGCCAGGGCGATAGGGTACCACAGCGCCTCCGGGAGTTATGTGCTTAATTTCCTCATCTTTCTAGGCCTCCTGCTGGAGTGACTCGAAAACAACTCCTTAAATCAAGCAGCAGCTGGGCGGCTCCCCAGCGCCTCCACCCTTCCCCTCGGAGAGGCCTTGGTGGAGAAGCTTGCTCTCTTTCCCAGCCCACCCCTCGCCCCAAACAAAGGAAACAGGAACTGGAGGGGGTGGAGCTGCGGAGACCGCCGCAAGGTTTGTGAGGCACCTTGAGCTGTTGGCCAAAGGGAGGCACCTCCCCGGGGAGGTGGGGGAAATGTTCCCGTCTTTGGTTTGTCTCTGGTGGCAAGTGAATGTAAACCCCCAAATGATTTCAAAGGGTGGCAGTTCAGTTAGAACCAGAATCCACAACACTCTGCGGCTTGGTCTGGCAGCGTTACCCTAGGACCATATGTGGAGGACGGGGAAGAGGCAGGGCTTCCAGGTTTGGGTGTCAATGCAAACACAGCGAACCCCTCCCCCACATCCGGCGGAGACTAGGATTTCAACTGAGTTCCCCCCACCTATCCTTTTTAAGTAGCCCCACACGGCTGCCACCTGAAACAGTCCTAGCACTGTGTCCCCCCACTCCCTTGACCATCGCCTTGTTCAGCGTTCTAACATAGACTGAGCACCTTCGGTGCCTTTAGGGCCTCAGGGAAAGGAAGTGAGCGTTGCCCTTGAAGAGGTTCTTCTGGCTGTGAAATAGAGA
>PVLD010026743.1:0-16077 GCA_004027595.1 Dinomys branickii
AAAGGAAAGGAAAGGAAAGGAAAGGAAAGGAAAGGAAAGGAAAGGAAAGGAAAGGAAAGGAAAGGAAAGGAAAGGAAAGGAAAGAATTAACTTTGGGGGGGGGCTTCCAGGAAGATGGCAACTGGGTAAGCAGCAGAGAAAGATCTTCCTGGAGGATCACCACCCAGACACTGGAATATAGCAACATGAGAAAGACAGGAAGGCGAGAAATGTGTACCCTGAACCCAGGAAGGATCTGAAATGAGAATTGAAGCCCTCAGAAAACCAAACAAGACCTCTTCTGGAGGAAAGCCTTGGAGGGCCACCATGGTGCAGTAGGAGGAAGAGAAGGTAGAGAAGGAGGGAGTCACCACTCCAAACACACCCTCAGCCCCCTCATTCCAGCACTCACAGCTTCAGCTTCGGAGACCCATGCTCATGGGAGCCTCCCAACTCAGCCAGGGGACAGTGGAGTTCTGAGAGCTGGTCCAGGACTGGAGAGGAGAGAGCATAGCCAGGAAGAGAGACAATGGCAGTCAGGAGATGTTGTCAAACCCAGTGTGAGGATGAGAAGTTACAACAGCCACTAAAACAGAATCCCTGCCCTGCAGCAACATTTCTAATTAGCGCCTGGAGGCAAGGTGGAGTCAAAGCAACCAGTACACAGCCCACCACACCCAGCTCTATGCCTGCTCCAAAGCTGTGGTCTCCTACCTCTCCACTGTGTGAGTAACTTCCAGCAGAGAGCATCAGCAGCAACCCCAGGGCCACAGCAATTCCCAGGGATCCAGCCAAAGAACAAACAGGAACTGGAGCTCAACAGTAAGAGAGAGCTGTAGATGGAGGTGGACTGCATGGCCTCACACCCTTCTCACTCCAACACCAAGCAGGAAACACGAGCTGAGTTACCGGGCTTCAGATCCCACCCTGAACTCCATCTCTGAACACCTTGAGTCTTGGTGCCCCAAGCACTCAACACATGTCCCTGACAGCAATGGGCTGAGTCTACCAGCTTCAGGACTCACCCTAAACTACTAATATGAGCACCAAGAGGGTCTCCATACTGCTTGCATATATGAACTTTCTATGAACACATAGCAACAAATTACAGGAAAAGCAGCAGTCCAGGAGTCCAAGAGACAACAACATACTCTACACAGCAGACTTGAGAAAATCCTCCAATTCTCTTTTAGAACTAATAACTAAACTTAGTACACACCCTGGACTACCACAGTGAGCACTGGTGGGGGAGACCTCATACCCTTGTGCCCAGCCTTGTAAGTACGCCCAGTGCCCAGCTGCAAGGGGCGAGGAATGGCAACACTGAAGATCAGGAGGTGGGAGGAGGTGAAGACCTGGAACTATGGTGCAGACCTGGTTCTCTTGCTGGGTGGGGACAGCCTCCAAAAAGAGTCATAGGCGGTCTGCAGGGAGACACTAGTGGCCTATAAGGGGACCCCAGGGGCCTTAACAGGGAGCTCAGTAGCCTGAGGCAGAGGTCTCCCTCCAGGCTGCATGAGAACTCTGAAGACCTGGATGGGGCCTCTGGCAGAGTGACAATGTGGCACAGCCAGTTGGACCGCTGGGGGCGACCTCATGAACTCAACCCAGCCTCCAGCAGTGCAGCAATGGGGCAGAGCCAGGCTGTCCACTGGGGGCAACTCTGTGGACTCAACCCAGCCCCTGGCGGTCTGCTTGTGTGACCCTGAGGACTCAACTGGACCTCCGGATGCAATGTATTGAGGTGAAGCCTAGTGGTTCACTGGGTAACCCCACCAACTCAGCTGGACCCCCAATAGCCTTGAGGGCTTGTCAATGGGGGCTTGACCATAGTGAACCTGGTTCCCTGTCTATCTACTGTCTTTGAAGCATTTCCACCTCCTGCCATAGCAATTTGTGTACACCCATATATGTTACAGCATAATTTGAAGCAGCCATGTCTCTTCCCAAAGTGAGAGTCCAAGGGAGTAAATAAACCCAAAAGTACAGTTGTTATCAGAGGAAAGATGACTGATTGGGTGGTAGAACAACAGAGACGAGGGTGGAGAAAATTGGTTAATCGAATGAGCCATCATCTGTATCACTGAGTAACAAATGGGAAGATAACATGTAATACAGCACCCAGTGCTAATTCCCTACTATCTTCTCTATAATTTGATATTTCCTTTATTGTTTTTGTGTTTACTAATGCAAAGATAACATTATGTAATACAGCACCCAGTGCTAATTCCCTACTATCTTCTCTGTAATTTTGTATTTCCTGTATTGTTATTGTGTTATTCTGGTTTATGTCTACATTCTTTTGTCTTTAAATTAAAAAAAAGAAAGAATTAGGACCATGGCAAGGGACATAAATTGCAAGAGGCCACCTTCCTGTTACTAATTCTAAGTGTATGTGCCCCAAAGAAGTCCATCAGCATCTCACCCCAGAAATGATGACTACAACCAAGCCCTCATAGGCAGGCAGTGGCTGCCACGCCCTGCAGAGAAGACCTCTCCTGGAGTGTCCCACACAGAACTCCCATGGATCCCCGAGCCCAGAAGCACAGTGGCTCATTCATTGCTGTGACCAAACCTACCAGCCGACCCTGCTCCCCTTCCTGGCCAGGTGACCCTGAGCAGGTCATTGCTCCCTGGGCCAAGAGAGGTTCAGCCAACACAGACTTGGGGGACCTGCTGCGCACTAGCTGCTCCTCACGGCATGCACAGTGCCCAGCTCTTTGCCTGTCCTGTTAGCAATTGTTCTCCTAAGGGACCTGGTGCTGTCACCAAGAATAGCACATGGCCCTCTCAAAGTGCTGTCCCACTTTAAGGCATTAAAATGTCTTTCTTCCTCCACCCAGGTACCCCTACATATGAGTAAGTAAAGAGTACAGCAGAAAGTGCCTCTAACTCAGAGGATTCACATTTACATCTATTCACTGGTGGAACAATATTTATGGAGAGGCTGGCATGCTGGGGTGAGGGCTGTCACAAGCTCTCATACTGCAGGGCTGATCTAAGAGTCTGCAGACAGAGGAGCTGTCATGTGAGGGTGGGGCACTCAGGATGCTTCCAGCCCACAGCTACCATCGGACCTGGCTCATGGTACAGCTCAGTAGAGCTTCGAGCCAGCACCACGCTCTTGGAGGCATCGCCACATAGGACCCGCACAATGAGCAGTCTTATACATAACAAAGCCTTCTCGTCTTCGTTGTCAGGTGTTCTTCCCATCTCTTCTCACACTGGAGCAACGACACAGAAAAGCATGTCCACACCACAGGCCAGTGTGCAGGAATCTCAGAGGAAACTGTGGAGAAGACACAGAGGCCTTAGAGAGGGACTTCAGGGACTGAGGACAGGGGGAGTGGCCAAGACAGTGGGACAGGTCTGGTGGGAGGACAGATAGGTGGACCTCAAACCCCACTGAGGGGTACAAGGGGCAGCAAGCCAGGAGCCAGGCCAATGTGGGGCCTCAGGTCGGGGCTGCAGTGGAGGCCAGAGGGTGGCAGAGGGAGGTGAGGAAGAGGAGGCCCACTGACCATAGGGGAGCACAGGCGACCGTCAAGACTTGCTCTTAGGGAGAGGTGGGGGCCATGGAAAGGGGAGCACTGGTTTCATTGCATGGCAGGATGGATCCGTCCCTGAATCCTCAAGGACACTAAGTTCCATCAGCAGGAATCTGGTGTTGAATTCAGCAGAACCCTGTGTAGACATCTAGACCCAGGGTCCTGGGCAGTGAACACCACAGGGTAGATCAGGCGGCCTAGGGCTCCAGTGGTGCCTGCCACTCAGGTCCCTCTGCTTAGATTCCTTTGCTCACTGCTGATCAGATCAAAGGAGGCTAGTTATTTTGGTAAAAAAGGAAAAAGGATTCATTCAAAGTTAGCCCTGAGGAAATGGAGGGGCCTCCTCTCCCAAATCGCCATCTTCCTGAGTACAGGTGTGTTGTTGATAGTAAGGTGCAGTACAGGCTGGGACATAGCGACACAATAGACCTGTCCAGGCCTGTTTTGTTGGGTTCGATTTTTTGAGACAGAGCTGGCCTCCAACTCACAGCGATCCTCTTGCCCTCAGCATCTCCAGGCCTTGGATTATGGGCATGTGCCACCATGTCCAGCTCAGGCTTGTTTGAACCTCTCCGTCCCTTTCCTGTGGAAATAAAGCTGGACTTGATCTCCCCACAGCAGTGTCTGTATACTGTGTCCCTTTCCCTGGGCTGAGGAGAGGCGGGATGGTAGTGGGTGCCCAAGGCTACAGAAGTCTGGAGAAGCCCCTTGTTTCCTAAGGGAAAAGTCTAACCTCTAAAGCTCTGCTTTTCCCTGCTAGTTCCTTTGAGATGTCCAGGGAGGAAAAGGAGCCCCCAAAACGAGCAGATGGGCCAAGAAAGTTGGGGCATCCTAGTGGCCCTGAAGAGAGGGTGTGGGAGGGCAGGAAGCATGTGACAGGGCCAGACTGGAAGTGAGACAAGGGGGGGAGGAACCTCCAGGGACCCAGGGATGAGACCGGATACTTGAGGTCAGGGGGTCCAGGGGGCCCTGGCCTGGGTTCCTCCTCAGCCAGCTCTCAGCAAAGGGGTTCATGGTAATGTTTCCTCATCCCCTAGAAAAGCATGGCTTTTGTCCTCATGTTGTGGGCTTGCTGGAGAAGACAGAGCTGGCCTTGTGGTTTGAGGGCCCTGGATCCCTGGGATGGCAGCATCTTCCCAGAGCCTTTCCCGAGGGTAGGATCTTCTGAAATGGTCAGGAAATAGCAGTCCTGAACTCGGGGCAGAGACAGGCGCCTGCTTAAGTCAACACCTCAGAGGCCGTGGGTCAGGGGCTGACCTGACTAAGGCCCAGCTGGACCCCAGAGAGACCCCTAAGTGAAGGGAAACCCCAGACTTCCCTGTACAATGAATGTGGGTTAGAATGTAATTTTACTGAAGGGAAGATTTCCCTTCGCGTATCACCTTTTACTTCTGTTCATAAGAGGAACAGTTCTCATCCATTAATGATCCTTGAGTGATCCACTAATATCTGTGAATGATTCGTTAATATCATATTGGACCAGTGTCTGAACCCGAACCTATGGAACCACATAAACCTACGAAACCTATCGGACCTATGGAAATTGGGACAGCTGGCCTGGGAGGGCTGTCCAGCACCTCTATGACCCTTTTGTCACCCTCTGGTAGCACTGATGAGTAACCAGCAAGTGGTCAGCTTGAGCAAGGGCCAGTGTGGCCTCACGGGGCTGTGACTTCCTCTTCTGGGCTATGCGAGTCTATGTGGGTTGCAAGGTCTTACAACACCGAGGCTTTGGAAATTTTCGTTTCTAGTTCTTGTTATTTGGGGTCAACAAAATTGGCAGGGAGCCTAGAACTTTCCACCTGGACAGAACCTGCCCAGCCACCGCTGTCGGGTCCACCATCCCCTTGGAACAGGGAAGAGGTTCAGGGAGGATGGCTGATGTGGGGTCACCCAGGCCTGGCCCACTCCCCAGAATTCAAGACACCCCTCTGCATGGGACCCCAGGATTATAATCCATCCTCTTCCTGACCATGTCCTCTCAGGGATCTGTGAAGAAAACGGCAAGATCTGCTCCCCTCACCATTTCCCCCAGGGCCTTGCAAAGTTCCTGGCAGAACCAAGCAGCATGCCCAAGTGAGGCAGAAGAAATTAGAGGAGGGCATTTTCCAGAAAAGGGGTGGGCTCAGGGAACCACCACACATGGGGTACCCAGCGGTGAGAGCAGCATCCCCTCCATGCCCCCAAGTCCCACTGGAAGGGGCCAAGGGGGATGCTGTGTGATGCTGTCTGTCCCTGAGGCAAGGGAAGGGTGGCCCACTGAGGCCCCAGCAGGAAGGAGCCAGAGCCAGATCCCCGGAGCTGCCCACCAGCCTCCCGCCTAAAGCCCCTCACTGGCGCCACACCAACCAAGACTCAGAGGAGTGAGCAGTCTGCAGCTAACAGGGAACTAGATACATAACCCGGGGAGAGGCGGATGGAGAGCGGACAGGAGGGGAAGTGGCAGCACCACAAGATGGAGCTAGCCAGGTCTGGGATGTGAGCTGGGTGTGGTGGGCAGGCCTGCAATCCTGGCATTTGGGGGCTGAGGCAGGAGTGAGTTCAAGGCCAGCCTGAGCTATGTACATGACTCTTGTCTCTAAAAGCAAAACACAAAAAGGTCTGTGAAGTGAATACGTGGGCTACCGTTGTAAACAAAATTCACTGAAACGCGCCTCAGTAGCTGTTTCCCATTTTGGTTGCTGCCTGATATAGACAAATCAAAGGTCACACACATTAAAAAAAAAAAAAAAAAAAAACAGAAAGCCACTCAGTGCAAAGAATATGCAGAGAAAGGGCAAGTCCTTGGACTCCATGAGACGGGAGCCAAGCGCGACCCCAAATGCAGCCAGAAGTCAGGAAAGGCAGCTGCAGCCCTCTCACGTGCAGAAGGCAGCAAAGAAGCTGTGTGTAGCTCATACCAAGGAGGGGAAAATGCAAATGCAAGCCCTGCGCCTCATGCAAATCTGAAGTCCAGTAATATTTGGAGTTACATGGGCAGCCAAAGCAGTTGGGACAGGAAAGGATGTGGCAATAAGCACCTACACAACAGAGGACCAATCTCCAGTGAGCGGCCCGATGTTACACCTCAAGGAACCAGTAAAAGACAAAAGAAGTCTGAACTTAGCAGAGGGAAGAAAATAACAAAGATTGAAGCAGAATTTTTCTTTAAATGGGGACCAAGGACAATTGAAAAGGTCAGTAGAATGAAAAGTTGTTTTTCGAAAAGATAAAATTGATGAATCTTTTTTTTTTTTTTGTGGTACTGGGGCTCGAATTCAGGACCCTGTGCTTGCTAGGCAAGCGCTTATTCCACTGAGCTATATCCCCAGCCCCCAAATTGACGAATCTTTAGACTAACAAATAAAAACAGAGTACTCAGAACTAGAAATGAAAGAGGAAGCACCGCAACTGGTACCTTAAAAATTTGAGAGGTTACTGTGAACAGCTACACAGCAAGAAATTGTGTAACCTCAAAAATAGATAAATTCCTAGAAGCTTACAAGACGGAATCTGAAAGAAGTAGAAAATCTAAGTAGAACAATAACAAAACAGATTATCAACCAATAATCATAAATACATCACCAAAGACAGTCCCAGACCTAGTGGCCTCACTGCCATATTCTACCAAACATTTATAGAAGGACTAAGATCCATCCTCCTCAAAGGCTTCCAAAAAAATTGAAAAACAGGGGACACTTCCAAATTAGTACTGTGAGACCAACAGATATATGAGAAAAATAGGAATTGCAAGGTAAAACTACAATGAGATATCAGCTCACACCTGTTAGGGCAGCAGACACCAAAAGACAAATGATAACAGGCATTGATTGGCAAGGCTGTGGAGAAAAGGGACCCCTGTGGACTGTGGGTGAGAATGTAAACCAGTGATTTGGGGACGTAGTTCAGTGGTGAGGTCCTTGCCTAGCAAGCTGATGCCTTGTGTTAATCCCTAGCACCACACATACACACACTAAAATGTTAATTATTGCAGCCATTTTAGAAAATAGTATGGTGGTTCCTCAAAACACTAAAACTAGAATTACTCTATAAGCCAGAAATCTCACTGCAAATTAGCATAGCTAAGAGATACCTGTACTCCTGTGTTCATTTTTGCATTATTTATGATAGTCAAGCTGTTAAGCAATCTGGGTGTCCATCAATAGAAAAAAATGTGGCATATATCTACTGTGGAATAGTATACTGCCTGGAAAAGAAGGCATTATACTAAGTCATAAGCAGAAGAAAAAAGTCAAGTACAGAAAGACAAATACTGTGTCATCTCATGTATATGAAATCTTACAGAGTCAATTTCAGAGTAGGAAGGTGATTACCAGAGGCTAAACAAGGGGGGAATGGGAAAAGGGAAGATATAGATCAAAGGGTAAAACTGTCAGACTGCAGAAGTAAGTTTTAGTGGTCTGGTGCACTGCATGGTGACCACAGTTAAAAATAACGTATACTTCAAAAGTTCTACAACAGTAGACTTTTAGTGTGTTCCCACACCAAAAAAATAATGAATTGGTGAAGTGATGAGTGTGTTCATTTGATTGAAAGTCCCTTTAATAACAATACACGATTATTATCTGTCAACTGAAAATAAATAAAGCAAAGGAACAAGGGGATTCTGTGATCCTTGCTGGGAAACCTGCACCCCTCTCTTGGTCGAGGAGGACAGTGACGCCTGCTAGCACGGTAAGTGTGCTGAGAAATTCCCACAGTAAAGACACCTGCTTTGGGTTTTCAGCCTGGTTATTGTAACACACACTGGGTAAGTGTCCTCCCATGCCACATGTTCCAGCACACTGGGGAAGGAAGTGGGGACTGTGGAAAGAGTTGCTTCAGAGTCAGTTAACAGCCCCTCTTCCCAAAAGTATGTCCACACTCTGAGCTTTCTGCTTGGATTGTTGGTGATTTGTGTTTTAGAAGCATCACCTCCCTCTCAGGAGTCCTGGCTGCTCAGGGGCTAAGGCAGGAGGATGGGGTTTCTGCCATGAGCCAGCGTGGAGGAAAGCTTGGGGTGGGACATTCCCAAGATCCCCAAGGTTGCAACATCCGGGGATTTACCCCTTCGACCTAATACTCAACAATCAACTGCCGATCCACACAGAAGGGTCTTCTAAAAGTTGTTTATGCACATTTTCATTCAGAAACGTTATTTTTAAAATTATAATAACTGTTACTTGGGGATATCAGTGTCATAGATTCCCAAATTTCCTATACTGTCATATTTGCTAATAAAAATTGACAGGATAGGCAGATAAATGATTGACAGATGGCTAATAATAGATTAGATGACAGATAGATGATAGATAGATAGATAGATAGATAGATAGATAGATAGATAGATAACAGATATAATCTGAAAGAACTGACATTTGAAGAAGCTGTTGTGAGGAAGGGTCCTGTTATCATAATTTTAAACAGTCTAATACCCGTCTCTTTTTCAGCTTTATTAGCACGTTAGCAGTACACGATCGCACCCCTGGGGGGAGCTGGTGCGCATGCACGCAACATCTCCATTCTCACCCTCTCTCCTCCCCTCCCTCCATTTCTTGGTCCCTTTCCCTTTTGCAAAAGAGGAATCTCCCTACTGCCTATTATCTATCTTTTATTTTGTTCTTTAATTATTTATGTCATGGGTTTCTCCTGTAAGAGAAACCATGTGATATTTAAGTGATATTTGTGTGTCTCATTTATTTCACTTAACATGATGGTCTCAAGGTGCAGCACATGCCTGTACTCCCAGCACTTGCGAGGCTGAGGCAGGAGGATTACCATGAGTTCAAGGTCAGCCTGGGCTACATAACTGAGTTTAAGGCCAGTCTGTACTACATAGCAAGACCTGATCTCAAATTTTTTTAAAAGGGCCTCCATTTTCCTACTCTCCTGAGTCCAGTTTATCCTTCTTTATGGCAGAGCAGCACTCCTTTTCTTTCTATCAGGGCAGATCTCTGAAAAATGGCATTCCCCACCCTGACACTAAGCTAAACATATTGTCTATGTCAATCTTCATTCCATCAAGAGACAGAAACCGCACTAGTAATTTGAATAGTTGGCGTTAAATATTTAAAAATTACTGACAAAGGCAATGAACTGCTACAGACAGGAGAACTCTAAAGAAGACAGGAAGGGCAGAAAGAGGGAACATCAAGGACTCAGCTGAGCACCCAGGAAGGAGCCAACCTGGAAGCTGCCCTCCCTCCCGAGGTGGGCCCAGACCTGGTGGGAGAGGGGACAGTGGCCTTGAGGGCCAGTGCAGTTGTGAGGTGTGCTGAGGGGCTGCAGGGGGGGCTGGCAGGGAGAAGCAGGATGGGGACCAGGGAGATGCCCAGCACTGCTCTGCCCGGAGGCTGTTCTCAGCCAACAGCTGACTCTGCTAGGGGTTCCCTCCGGCCAAAATCAGGAGGAGGCTACAAGCTACTGTGTACCTGCTTTCTGCCACTGTGACACAATGCCTGGGGCTGCACACTTTCTAAAGAAAAGTTCATGAACTCATAGTTTTAGAGGTTCCAGGGCACGGTGCCAGCTCAGCTGGGAGGAGGTGAGAGGGGGCAGCGTGGAGGGAGACACGAAGCCAGAAACTTTGCTCTCTGTAGTGATTCGCCCTCCCAGGAGCTAACTGGGGACCCCTGAGACCATCACCCCCAGTGACCAGCGCTCCCAGTGAGTTCCCACTAGGTGCCGCTTCTTCAAGGTCCCGATGCTTCTCAGTGCCACGGCCCTGGACCTCGCTTCCCACACATGGACAGGGCGATAGAGACCGTGTCCGTGTCATGGACAGCAGCATCCCCAAACATCACCAGAGGGCCCACACCACTGGCTCTCCACACAGCACTGGCGAATCATCCCAAAGGGGAAAAGCAAAACCCCCAAACTTGGAGCCAGAAGGAGATGGCCCTGCCTCGCGCTGTGCACTTCCTACACCTGCTGCCCCAGCTGGCAAAGGGAACCCATGTGTGCGTCCAACCCAAGAGCCACAGAAGACCAAGGCAGCCCCCTTCGAGCTGGGAAGCAATGGATAACCAGGCTGCAGCCTCTGCTTTTTTAATCAACGATCAATAGAACATGAAGATAGTCTGTGTCTTCTCTATACTTACTGCTGAAATCACCACTGGTGAGCGTCTTCCGAGACCTTGACATAAGAGCTTAGTGAGCATCAGGGGCTGGACGGAACCCATGGCCTGTCCAGCTCCACAGTATCCACAGGGCTTCCTCCATTCCCACCACACATGGCTCTTGTCACTCCTGGCCCTCCTTGTACTTTCCCCAGAGCCCCTCTTTCCTACCAAGCTACAACTGATTTGCTTATTTTGTTCTTGTCTGCTGAGTGGGAGCTCCCCATAGACCAGGATCTTTGCCTATTTTGTTCATTGGGCTGGGCACATGTTTGTTGAGTGAATGGATGATCCACATCTAGGGGGCAGTAAGAGTATAAAGTGATGGCTATTTAGACTGAAACCCCCCAGAGAGAGCCATTGTGCCATGATATGTGGCCCTGGGACCACAGAAATCCCAGAAGCCGTGAGCCCAGATCACCCTCTTCTCTTCTGGAAGGCACCACCCTGTCAGTGACAGAGAGCTGACTAGCACAACAGCCCTCTCTGGGTTCAGATACTGGGATGGCAAATGGACTTTCCCTCTGGCCTCAGCTCTGGAGTCCTAAGATTCCCCTTCCTGCCAGTGTAGAAGTTTCCAGGATCCCACGGTGTGGGCGTGGCTGGGCAGCGTACTGGGAATGGAGCCAGAGTCACAACACTGCGAGTGGAGGCTATGCTACTCACAAAGTAGGAGTGATCCTGAGTTTACAGGAAAATGCTTTCCTGGGGGGAAGCTTAACATTTCCCAAACACCACGTGATTCTCTGACACACGGCATATGTGATGCCTACTGCTGTTTGTCCCCTCCACATACCCAGCTAAAGAGAAACCAGTGTTTTCAGGGTTTGTTCTCACTGCCAGGTCAGATTCAACATTGCTCGCCTGTCCTGGGCTGACCGACCGTGAGCCACCCACTTGGTTCCCAGTGTCCTGGGTTGACCCCTTACCCAGCAGCAGGAGGGAGAGACCCCAGGAAGAGGAAACACTGCTGCCCCAAGGGTTACTGCCCCCAGTGACAGAGCTTCCCAGGGCTCCACTACCAACACTACTCTCTGATCCCCACTTGGGCAGAGGCAAGTGCCTCCTGGGAAGAGCCGTGCAGCCCATCCTGCCAGCACCAGCCCGCACCAGCCAGTGTCTTCTCTTCTTTCTCGGCACTCGGGCTCCGTAGGGTTTATCCCTCAACCGTGCATCTGTCTGGGTTGTTCCCATTTTCTTTTTCTCTTAGTGGTTTCTCATGGTCTGTGTCTGCAAGGACAGGGACACTTCCTGGATATGCCGCCACCTTGGACACAGCTCTGGCCTAGCAGAGGACATCCCAGAACCAGAGATATCCACGGTCAGCCGAGAGGTAGGATGGGTCCCCAGAAAATGTCACTGACAGCTGCCAAGAGCCCTTGACCTGAGTTCATCCACATTTTTTTAAGTTCTTTCGAGTTCCTCTTCTCATCCTCTTCCAAACCACGCCCACTCCTCCCGCGCCCTCCTGGTCCCAGCAGGGCTCTTTTCTCAGGGTCCTTTCCGGTTCGTTCCCCACCCCACCTCCATGTGGGGCTAACCTGTCTGCCCCACTTGCTGTCACCTTCCTGTCTTCACTCGGGTGTCTTCCTCTTTCATGTGGAGCACGTCCAGCTCCCCTGCATCCCAGCTCTGGCAGCTCTGGCTACTTACAGGGCCCCCTGTGTTTCCAAATGTTGCCACCCAGGGCAGCCTTCTACAGCCCGTTCCTGTCCCCACAGTCCCAGGCTCCTTCCCTGGGGACCCTGTGGCTTCATCTCCCCACTTCCTTTTTTGGGGCCTATGCTTCACCAGCCCACCCCACGCAGCTCACAAATGACAACAGAAACCCAAACACAGGCCTGCCTTCACCCACGGGTCTCCCTGCATTGACTTGGGGTGGGTGGCACTCTGCATTTGAGGGTCAGGGCCCCCGGGTTTGAACTTGTGCTGACCATGGATGGTTTTCTCCTCTGATAGCTGCCACCTACTCTCTGAGGGGCTGTGGTCTCAGGCCCACACATCACACCCCTCCTATCTGTCCCAGCAGGTGGTAACTCAGCCCTTATCGGGCACAGGGACAGCTGTCTGCAGACCATGGGGAAATCAGAGGCGGGGTGCAGGGGGGAGAAGAGAAACAACTTCCCGCTTTCTCCCACAGGCTGAGAAGGCTGCAAAGGTCCCAGACCTTTCAAGTCACTTTCTTCCAGCTACCAACTGGATCCGCTGCTGGAGGGCAGAGGTGCCGTGGTTGCTGGAGAGGGACTGAGCTGTGGCTTCCCTTGCCTGCCGGGTCAGGACGGGTCTGTGCAGAAGGAAGCGGCCCCCCAAGTGTTCCCACAGCACCCCCATGGGCAGCAGAGAGGCAGCACCCTCCCTCCACCCTAGAACTCTGGCAAGCGGTAAGTCCCTCTGTGTGTCCCCAGCCCTGTCCCTGTCTGTGCCCGGCATGGTTTCACTTTTGCAAACATTTGTTTATGTCCTTTGAGAGGAAACCGTCTCAGCCTGCCGAGGAAGCCTTCTCACGGGTGAGCAAACTTTCTGAACGTGCAGAAGTTAAACCTGCACCTATGTCTCTCAATTAAGCTGTGGCATTTTGTTCTATTTAACTGCTTGTTGCTTACGGCTGTTTTCTAGTAGGCAAGTCTTGTTTCTCTACCAAAAAGAGTGTAAGTGATGACAGTGTCATGCTTCCCGCTATTGCCCCTAACGTCTAAGTCGCTGCTCTGGGGACTGCGGCATGTGTGAAAGAAATGTTTATGTCCTCTTGGGAGATATGGAGGGCTCTGGCTGGAAGGAAGTAGCAGGGTGATTTCACTGTGACAGTAACAGTGCGGCGCTTTGTGGACCAAGCCTCACTGCTGTTTCTTCTGGGCGGGAAAGAGCCTCTTGTTTCTCCACAGGTCAGCCAGAAGATGGCTAATTACACAGAGGTGCCCGAGGACGAGTACGACGTCCTCATAGACGGGGATCTGAGTGGCGAGGAGGTAGACCCGTGCGACAAATCCGCCTTCAGGGTCCTGTCGGCCCAGCAGGTGGGCCAGGTCTGCGCTAGCCTGTTCATGGTCGGCCTCCTTTCTAACAGCTTGGTTCTGTTCATCCTGATCAAATACAAAGGACTCAAGCATGTGGAAAATATCTGTTTCCTCGGCGTGGCACTTGCTAATCTGTGCTTCCTGTTCCCCCTGCCATTATGGGCTCCAGCGACCATGCGCTGGGGAGGCGTGGGCCACCCTGAGTGTGGAGTTCTCATCCTGCTCCACACCTTCGGACTGCACGGGGAAGCTCTGTTCAATGTGCTCCTCACTGTGCACGCATTCCAGATGAGAGGGCTGGCCTCGGCCCTCAGGACAGTGACCAGGGGCACCATTGCCGCACTGCTGACAGGCCTGATGGCCTTTCTGGTCTCTTTGCCTGAATTAGTGTTTTATAAACTTGCACCAGAAGACCGGAATTCCAGGTGCTCCTTCAGCAACCCTCACTTCCTGCCAGTGGAGGAGACTTCCTGGAAGTATATTCTGACTCTAAAGATGAACATTGCGGTGCTTGTGCTCCCACTGTCTTTTCTCCTGTGTGGCTGCCTGCAAAAGAGAAGAGGGGAAGAGCAGTCGGAGAGGTTCAAGCTCGTCTGTGGCATCGTGGTGGTCTTCCTTTTGATGTGGGCACCCTACAATATCGCACTTCTCCTGTCCACTTTCAAAGAGTGCCTCTCCCTGCACGGCTGCCAGAGCAGCAGCAAACTGGATGCAAGCATTCAGGTCACCAAGATCATTGCTACCGCCCACTGCTGGGTCAACCTCCTTCTGTATGTGTGGCTTGACCGGGCATTTCAGAGACACCTCTGCAACCTGTTCCCTCGGTGTGGCCAGAGCCCAGCCCAGCCCAGTGTTGAGGAATCCACACAGGGCATGGTGACAGACAGCCAGGACAGGTCCACTGAACTCTAGCGCCCACATTAAGGGCAGGTGGAATAAACACTGACTTTGGCCTCTGTGCGTGGCTTGTGTGGCCTTTTATTGCCTTTGTATGTAAAATGGGATACAGGAGCACATGTGTGCCAGGCCCGCCACAAACCTGTGTGCTTTCACTCTCACAGCTGGTCCAAGGTGTGGGTAGGAGTGGTCTCACTACTCTGAGCAGGAAACAGGCTCAGAACTATGTCTGAGGTTGCTCCACTAGAAAAGGGACAGGATTAATATTCAAACCCATGTATCATTTGCTGCAGAGCCTGTGCTTTATCCAAGCACAATGAACTTCCAAAAGCTGTCCAACAAAATACATGAAATAAACACGTGCTTTAAGCAAACCAATTTGGCCATGTTCTAAATTACAAGCAGTCCACTGATACAAAAGCAATTTTCTTAGGCTCATTTTCTTGCAATGATGAGAACTGGCTAGCAGGGGGCTGTGGAGATGCAAGGTGAAGTAGCTGATTCTGTGCAGGTCCTGGAAGCTCCCCTGGCTGTGCACCACACCCAGGGCCATGCATGCAGTGAGCTGTGAGCTTCCCAAGGTTTCTGCCTGTGCTCTGACTTTATCACGAAGCCATGGGATCACAGGAAGTCTACCAGCAGTAAATGCAGAATTATGTTTAGAAACATCTAACAAAGAGAGAGCTTTGACCTTTTAAATACAATGTACTACAGGCCACACTGGCCTATAGCTACCAGACAGCTGATGTCCCACTTCCGTTCCATAGCTGAGTTACAGACCATGGGAGCTTGGCCACCACATTAGCAGGAGGCCACCCCTTCACCCAGGGTCACTCCCCTGGAGCCCTCAAGATCTGCAGGGGTGATTCGTCTTTGATCCTAAAGTGACTTCCTATCTGTGACATTCAGACACAGCTAGATCTTCATTCACTGGTCCCTCAGACACTTACCCTGGTCCTTTGAGGGTTTCAGGCCACCAGCAGGGGGACTCATGGCTGCATCCTACAGACCTGGAGCCTGGGGTAGAAATTTGCTTGAAATTAATATAATAAGGTGAAGAAAATCTTGCTTTCCAAACATCAGAATTCTCCACACGCCACTGTGTCACTGAAGTGCCCTATGTGTTAGAAGAAATGGTCAGAAACCGTTAGGGCGCTGGCTGAGAGCCTGAGTACAAACTTGAGAAACAAGTGGCTCCAGGCTCTATTCCATGACAGTGGATCTCAAAGGTCAGCACCCATCGCAGGCCCCGCACTGAAGCACAGACTGGTGGCCCAGGAATGCTGCTTGTGGGACCCGAGGGTGGGTGTGCATCTGAGGGGAGATTGGTGGAGAGAGGCAGAGGTGGAAGCAGCTCCAGTTGGAGGGAAATTAGGGAGAGGGTTGGAATGACTCATGCAGGGGTTGCAGTGTCACAGAGCCCACCAAAGGCACTGGTAACTCACCGAGGCCATGTGGCCATGCCTGCTTGTTCAGGGCTATGATAGGGCACAGGCTGAGGCCAGATACACTGCAGTGAGCACAGGCCATGGGTATAAAGGC
>PVLD010026744.1:0-21761 GCA_004027595.1 Dinomys branickii
AAGGGTCTTGAGGGCTTATCAACTGGGTATGACCATAGTGTATTTGGGTCTCTGCCTATGTACCATCTTTGAGGATAGGTGCTTTCTCACCTAGCGCCATAGTAATTTGAGTGCACCCATGTTTGTTACAGCATAATTTGAAGCAGCCATGTGCTTTCCCAATGTGAGAGCCTGAGGGAGCAAATAAACAGTACAGAACTGTACAAGTAAATAACTGTACAAAAAGTACAGTTATTGTCAGAGGGAAGATGATTGACTGGGTGCGAGAACAATGGAGATGAAGGTGGAGAAAACTGTATGATTAATCAAATGTGCCCTCATTTGTATAACTGAGTAACAATAGTGATGACATCATTTTGTAACACAGCATCCAGTTTTAATTTCCCAATATCTGTTCTACGATTCTGTGTTTATCATTTATGTGTTATACTGATTTATAACTAAGAAATGCAAAGATAACATTATGTAATACAACAGCCATGGTTAATCCTCTATCTTCTGTATAATTGTGTATTTCTTTCATTATTTTTGAGATAACTGAATAACAAATATGAAGATATTATGTAAAACAGCATTCATTGTCAATCCCCTACTATCTTCCTCATAATTTGTGTATTTCCTTATTGTTTTTGTGTTATTTGTTTTTTTGTGTGTGTGTGTGTGTTATTTGTGTTTATATTCTTTTATCTTTAAAATAGGAAAATAACCAGGTCAAATTATACAAGATTAAGTTTTCAGCCCAGATGATATAGGTTGGAAATGTCATTGGATTTTTCTTGGAGCAAATTATCATAAAACAAACTGTCAAAGAATTCTAATTAAGGAAGTTGTGCTATTTAATTCTGTCATTAATAATGTCCATTAGTGAAAGGAAGAGAAAAGGACAAGTCAAAGTGGTGAGAGGGATTACTGATCAAAGTTGTGGTCACTTCATGCCTAATGATTTAGTTTTGTTTTGTTTAAGGGCTTGGAAAAGACAATCAAAGATAATGAAAGATTTAGTAAGGCTTTACATCTCTGCTTTATTAACCAGTTATAAGATCTTAGATAAATTGCTGAAACTATTTGAGTCACTATTTCTACATCCTTATAAGAATCAAGATTTCTGCTTAGAGATCCAACTCTTAATCAACATTTACTTAGCCCTAAATAATTCTACTATTCTCTGTTACTTTCTATTTAAGATACCAGGTTTAAGCTCCTTAACCTCTAAAAGAAGGACCAATTATTGAAAGAACAGACTAAGATACTGTTGGGGGTAAGTTTCTTTATACTTATTTTAGAGCACATTTGAAATTAAGAAGTCATAGTTCAGGTACAGAGAACACAATTCTCAAACCTAAGAAACTAAGGAAAATCATTGCTACAAATAACTGAAAATAGTTGGATGTGATGGTTACTCAGGGTTGAAAAGAGATGTGTAATGAGAGAAAGGGCAGCCAGTAGCAAAATCATAACGTTATACGTGCTTTGGCTAGAAGACTTGATCTTATTTCTAACTATGGTAATAACAATGGAGAGATGTTGAGTGATTTGAGAAACACTTTGGGAATTTATACAATTTGGTTAAAAATTAAATGGGAAGTGAGAGAGATAAAACTGTCAGTAGCTACACAGGAAGTGAAAAACTAGGAAGTGAAGTAGCATAACTGAAGGAAATACAAAGACATAAGTCAAGGAAATGCAAATATTTTATAACTTATGGATAGACTTGGAAAGAAGACTTACAGAGAATAGTTGATTATGACAATAAAAAATAATAAAGACTAGTTAATACTGAGAAATTATTATTTAAGAGACACTGTGCTATGTTATACAGAATATTATCTGATTTTATTCATGAGGGAAAGCAAGTTTGCAGAGAATAACTGGCTTTCCCAAGGTGCACATGCATAAGTGGCTTCAAATTTCAGAAGTCTGTCTTCAGATCTTGCATTCTTATGAGGTAAATGCCACTTGAAACGCTGCCACAAAATTTGTAAAACTGGAGGCAAATTGGTATACAATAAGGGAGAGTTTGACTGTTTTAAAAGCCAGTTAGAACATTTATTTTTCAATTTAATGTCTAGGAATAAAGATATGGATTATCTTTTCCTTTTTGTGGGAGTGAGGATTAAATCCAAGACCTTTGCACTGAATTACATGCAACCTCCACCCCCACCTCCTTTATAAGATAAGGTTTTACTAAGTTGCTAAATTCTCCAAGAGAGAATCAAACTTGAGACCCTCCTGCCTTTGCCTCCCAGCGTGCTCAAGTACAGGTGTGTGGCACAGTGCCTTGCTCCCATGAATGATCTTGAGACCAAAAACTCCAGGCCTGAGTTCAGGGGGTTGTTATATGATGGAATATTGAGCAGGGAGAGAAAAACAATAGCAAATAGGGTCTCGTTAATGATGCTGATTGTATGGTCAACCATAATACCTTTTTGGGTTTCTGGAAAAGCTTAAAGAAGAAAAAAAGTCACTGATTTTTACTAAATCTAAAGATTTTCAAAAAACCTCATATTAGCCACATAAATTTGGTAAATATAGAACTTCTCAACAATGACATCCACAGGATCACATATTCCCCCAACACCCACTGTCCATTTGAGCTCAATGAATAAAACATTTTATTATACAGTTGAGCTAGAAAATTAGGGCAGGATTTATAAATCTTCTGCTTACTCTCATGTAATGTGAAATACCTTATAACTTCTATCCACAAATAAGACAATTGGATGATCAACTCGTGTGCTACCCAACTCTTAAAACTGTTTGAATGTTTTTTTATTTTTAAAGATAAAGAACAAAATCACAGTAGCAAACAAACAGACATAAAAAAACAACACCCAAATAGAAGCAATACAAAATTTCAGACAAGGTGATAGGAAATAACCAATAGTTGCTGGATTACGAATTGTGATCTTCAAATTGGTTACTCAGTTAGGCAAATATAGTCACGTAAGATTGATCAAACAATTAGACAGTTTGTTCCTTTCAATAAAGCAAAGAAGTCTGACTCTTTCAGCTATCCTGGGTGTATATATATATATACTTTTTTCTTTGTTTTTCACTTTCCCTCATCTCATTTGTTCCCTCCTTCTGATCAGTTTCCTTCCCCTTCACAAGATTTATTATAACTTTCAGCCTTTATTTACTCTTTCAGGTTCCTACACTAGTGAGACAATACAGTATTTATGCATTCAGTTCTGATTTATTTCACTTATGAGTATCTACTCCAGTTGTATCCATTTACCTGTGAAAGCCTCAAGTTTATCTTTCTGTATAGCAGAGTAATACTTCATTATGTAAAAATACCATCTCTTTTTTATCCATTCCTAAGCTGATGGGCATTTGGGTGGCTTCTCAGATTTAGCTATTACAAATTGAGCAGATATAAATGTGGGTGCACATATATCACTGTGGTATGATGTGTGTAGTTTTCTGGAAAAATACCCAAAGGGGAAATTGTTGGGTTGAATGGGACCTCTAGCTCTAGTTTACTGAGGAATCTCCAGGCTGATCTCCACAGGGACTGCATCAGTCTACACCTCCACCAACAGTGGAGAAGCCTTTCTTTTTGCCCACAGCCTCACCAGCATTTGTTGCTGATTTCTGGATGATAGCCATTCTCTCTGGGATGAGATGGAATCTCAGTGTTGTTTTAGTTTGCATTTCATTTTTTTATTTTAAGAATAAAGGAAGGACACATATTAACAAACAGACATCCATTTACAACATAGTGTAAGAACAATACAAACAATTCAGAGCTACAGACAAAGAAGTAGGGAATTAACAATGGTTGTTTTATTACTATTGATATCTTCAAAGTGCTTTCACAGGAAAACAGATAGACAAGCAATAATGATCAAACCAGTAATCATTAACTGTTCCTTTCAGTAAAGCAATAGAAGGCAGTAGTATGACTGTTAGCTATCCTGTATACACATACATACATGATTTCCTCTTTTTTCCTTTCTCCTTTCTGACACCCCAGTGGCTCATTACTTTTGAGCATTTTCCTTTCATTTCACAATGTCTACCATACCTGCTAATTTTTATTCAGTCTTTCAGGTTCTTACACTAGTGATACAATATGTTGCTTACACATGGAGGTCTTATTTATTTCACTTATGCGTATGATCTCCAGTTGTGATCTATAAAAACCTTGAGTTTATCCTTCTCTATTGCTGAGTAATACTCCATTATATAAAAGCACCACAAATTTTTATCCAATCCTCAGTGAATGGACATTTGGGTTGTTTCTACAATTTAGCAATTACAAATTGTGCCACTATGAACATGGGTTCACATACATCGCTGTGATGTGATGCTGTCAGATAGTCTGGAAAAATACCCAGAAGGGGAATGGCTGGGCTGAATGGGACCTCTAGACCTAGTTTGCTGAGGAATCTCCAAATTGATTTCCCCAGTTGTTTCACCAGTCTGCATTCCCACCAGCAGTGGAGAAGAATTCCTATTTCTCCACAGCCTCACCAGCATTTGTTATTTATTAATTTCTTAATGCTAGCCCTTCTTACTGGGGCGAGGTGAAATATTATTGTTATTTTAATTTGCATTTCTTGATGACTAATGATATTGAACATTTTTTTATGGTTTTATTTGCCATTTGTATTTCTTTCTTTGAGAAGTGTGTATTCATCTCAGAGGCCCATTTTTGGATTTGATCTTTGAATTTAGAGGGGCTGATGTTTTTTAATTCTTTATATGTTCTAGATAGAAGACCTTTGTCCAAGGGACTGTCAGCTAAAATTTTTTCTCAATTTGTTCATTTTCTTTTTACTGTGCTGGTGATTTCTTTAGATGTGCAGAAACTTTTCAGTAGGATGAGATCCCAGTTGTTGATTCTTTGAAGCATTTCAAGGACAGTTTGGTTTTTGTTCATGAACTTTCTGCTTACCCCTATGTCTTCAAGGTTTTTACCTATTTTCTCTTGCAATAGATTTAGTGTTTCTGTTTTAGTATTGAGATCTGTGATCCATTTTGACTTGAGTTTGGTGCAGGGTGGTAGACTTGACTCTATTTTCAGTCTTTGGAAGGTGACAGACCAATTTCTTCAGCACCATTTATTAAAGAGGCTACCATTCTTCCAATGAGACTTTTTGCCCCTTTATCAAAGATGAGGTGGCTGAGTGTGTTTGTGCTCTTGTCCATGTCTTCCAGTCTGTTCCGCTGATCTGCTGGTCTTCTTTTTGGCTTATGTTGATTTTATTACAGTAGCTTTGTAGTATAATTTCAGGTCAGGGATTATAATTCTACCTGACTTGTCCTTGTTGCCCAGGATTGCTTTTGCTGTTCTGGGTCTCTTCTGGTTCCAGATGAATTTAAGGAATGTTTTCTCTAGATCTGTGAGGTATGCTAACGGTAGTTTAACAGGAATTGCGTTGAATCTGTACAACAATTTTTGTAGTATGGCCATTTTCATAATGTTGTTGCTTCCTATCCATGAGCAAGGTATTTTTATTTCTTGAGTGCCTAATTATGTTGAACATTTTTTCATGTGTTTATTTGCCATTTATATTTCTTCATCTTAGAAGTGTATATTCATCTTAGATGCCCATTTTTCCATTTATGTTTTTTAGTTCTTTGTATGTTCTAGATAGAAGTCAATTGCCTGAGGAACAGTAGGCTAAAATTTTTTTCCAGTTTGTGGGTTTTCTTTTTATTCTGTTGGTGATTTCTCTAGACGTGCAAAAACCTTTCAATAAAATGAGACCTCAGCTGTTGATTCTTTGAAGTATTTCCTGTGCAGTTTGGTTTTTGTTCATGAACTCTCTGCGTACCCCTATGACTTCAAGAGTTTTATCTAATTTCTCTTCCAGTAGATTTATTGTTTCTGTTTTAATATTTAACTCTTTGATCCATTTTGATTTAGGTTTGGTGCATGGTGATAGACATGCATCTAGATTGAGTCTTTGGCAAGTGCTGAGCCAGTTTTTCCAGCACCATTTATTAAAGAGGATATCTTTCTTCCAGTGAACTTGTTCGACCCCTTTATCACAAATAAGTTGGCTGAGTGTGTTTCTTGTTGTGGCTGCACCTTCCAATGTGTTCCACTGATGCTCAGGTCTGTGTTTTGCCAATAACATGCTAATTTGATTACAGTGGCCTTGTAGTAAAATTTCAAGTCAGGGACTGTGATGTCACCTGACCTGTTTTTGTTGTCCAAGATTTCTTTTGCTATTCTAGGTCTCTTCTGGTTAGAGATTAATTTTAGGAATGTTTTCTATAGATCTGTGAGGTATGCTAATGGTATTTTAATTGGGATTGCATTGAATCTCTACAACAATTTTGGGAGTATGGCTATTTTCATAATGGTTCTTCTAATCCATGAGAAAGGAATATCTTTCCATTTTCTGGAATCCTCTTCAATATCCTTTTTCAGAATACTGTAGTTTTCACTGTAAAGACCTTTTTACTTCTTTTGTTAGACTGATTCCTAAGTATTTCAATTTTTTGGATGCTATTGTGAAAGGTGTGGTTTCCTTAATTTCTCTCTCAGTGTGTTGTGTATAGGAATGGTATTGATTGAGTATTGAGTTTGTATCTAGCTATACTACTAAATTTGTTGATTAATTCCCAGAATCTTTTGGTGGAGTTTTGGGGGTCTTCCATGTAGAGTATCACATCATCTTTGAATAATGATAATTTTACTTCTTTATTCCTATCCTTATTCCTTTTATATCTCTCTCTTGTCTAATTTCTCTGGCTAATATTTCCAGAACTATGTTGAATAGGAGTGGTGACAGTGGGTGTTCTTGTCTTGTTTCTGATTTTAATGTGAAAGCTTTCATGTTTTGTTCATTTAGTATGATGTTGGCTGTTTGTCATAGATGGCTTTGATTAGATTGAGATAAAGATCATATATACCTATTTTCTGTAAGGTTTTTTCTATTGTGAATGAATGCTGGACTTTGTCAGAAGCTTTTTCTGCATCTATTGAGATGATCATATGGTTTTTATCTTTGGCTCTGTTGATATGGTGTGTTACATTAATTGATTTGGGTATATTGAACCATCCCTGTATCCTTGGGATGAATCCAGTTGGTCATGGTGTATAATCTTCCTGATGATTTGCTGAATACTGTTTGCTAATATTTCATTGAGTATCTTTGCATCTATATTCACTAGAGAGACTGGCCTCTAGTTTTCTTTCTTGGTTGGCTCTTTCTCTGGTTTTGATAGCAGTGTACTTGCCTCCAGAAATGAATTAGGGAGAATTCCCTCCAGAAATGAGTTAGGGAAATTTTCAATTTCATTGAAGAGTTTGAGAAGAATTAGCATTAAATCTTTTTTGAATTTCTTGTAGAATTCAGCTGTGAATTCATCAGGACATGGACGTTTCTTTGTTCATGAGTTTTTACCATATATTCAATTTCAATAATTGATATTAGGTTATTCAGGATTTTTATTTTTTCTTCATTCAACTTTCCTTCTCTAATTTCAATGTTGGGTATTTTGTCTCAGCAATGAGAGAAAAGTAACCAAGACAGCATTGATACTTATAAATTGCCTGTATAAATTGGTTTCTTAGTAGTATCAAGAACTCCTTAGGGTATGACTACTTTTCAGAGATGTCTTGTAGGTGTAGCTGGGTTTTGGTTTTTGAGGCTGTCCCATAATCTTGCTTCTTCAATTTATTAGGGATGAGAAGTTGCCCCCTATTTGACTGAGCACTCATTTACTTGGTGCTGGCCTTTGATATTCTTGATGAGTCAGTACTGGTACACAAGGAAGAACAACTGATCACAACAACTGTATCACCCTGGCTACAGTAGCCCAATCAGTAATAGTGATAGTATCACATACAGTCCAGAAAGGACAAAGTGTGGTAACTGGTAATTTGCCACACAATTAATTTAAATCATGGACACAAGACTTATAGTTACATAACAAATTCTAAAACAAATTGGAAAAGTATATACAGTTCATAGCCCCTTCTAGTGTGATTTTACTCTCAAAGGAGAAGATTTGAAAGGGATAAGAGGAAAAATTAGAGAAATAAAGAATAAAAATGTGAGTAGAAGCAAGGCTGAAGGACAAGGGAGTAATGTCCAAGCTTTGGGAAACTGGTGAGGAAGACAGAAGGTAAAAGAAGAAGGAAAAGACAAAAATAAAGATTAAACAAAGTCAAGAAAACTGAAAAGCAATGTTCACACTCAGAGGAAAACAACCAAAAACAGAAAACAGAAAAGGAAAACGAAGAAAAAAAGATTTCTCTGTAATTTCAAGCATTGTAGTTATCTCCTGGGGTCAACTATTTTGTGGTAGTGTCCAATTTAGACAAATTAGACAAATTTGTCTGTACTAGACAAATGAATTAGACAAAAGCAAGCCCTGTGCTAGGTGATCTCACCAAGACTGCAGAAATAATAGGGTGGGGTACTAGATAATCCTGCACACCTGCAGTGTGAGGGTGGCATCCCCGTCCTGTTGGTTCCAACTGCACAGAAGTTCAGAGTAATCCTGATCTCTGATTGTGGGGTTGAGATCTAAGCTGTTCAGCCTATAACAGTGTGGTTGTCTCTTGACAGCATGACTTTAGCTCCCTGACCCTGCGTGTCTCCTATGGTTGTCCTTCACCCAACCACTGGGAGTTCTGCAAGGGAGCCAAGCCACAGCCTCTCTGATTCCCAGGTTCAGTTGGCCCCTCCCTAAAATGTTGCGTGGCCAAGCACCCTGTCCAGGGGACTCAGCAGGTTCTTGGGACTAGAGTCATACACCAGCTCTTATAGTTCACAGCATCTACTGTTCCATTCCAGCGGTGCATTTTTCCAGGGAGGCCTCTGGGTTCCCTCACTTTTACTGTTTATGTAGATTCAAGCCTCCTCTCTCATACTGAGAGCCAGGAGACAGGAGAAAAGTACAGCTTGTTATGTCTTTTTTCTGTGTTGAAAAAGTCTGTACTTTCCCTGCAGGCTTTAATTCTCCCTTTAGATCCAGCCTGGGTTCCTGGAATCTACCTATGTCCTCCTTTTCTTCCTCAAATTATTGTATTGCAATATCCGGATTCTGAGTGTCAGAGAAGTTGACTCACTGTTGCTTGAGCTCTGCCAGGTTCTCAGAAATCTCTTAATAACTTCTTGATCTGCTTGTAGTTGAGAGGTTACAGATACAGGACAAAATAAATGAAGGAGAGGGATAACCTGATAAAAAGGAGGAAGATTTATGGCTTTTCTGGGAATGAGAGATTTTCCAGGAATTTAGGTTCCACCTGATTTTACTCTTTTTATGGTTCTTTCTACTCATTGTCATAGCAATTGTCAACTGTCATGTCTGTGTAGGAAATGGTTCATTTAACATGCAAATGAGATTATAATGAAGTTTGAGGCAGTGCTCAGATCACTCAGGGAGCCACTTTAAATTCAATCATTTTTGAGCACAGGAATGAAGATGGCTCTCTGGTTTACAGGCTATGGACATCACATCCCTACGAATAAACAAGATTAGGGAAGGGAAAAATTTTAGCTAGGTCAAGTAGTGAATACATGATTAAGTCTGGGTAAAACATCTATACATGAAAGCATGAAATTATCATTCCTTTTCATTCTCTCAGGCATGGTTCACTAGCAGTGCATGGGAGTTGGCCACTTGGTGCTTACATTCTAAGGTAAGGAAAATACTGAACAAACTGCTGTTGTTATGATACTATTCCAACTGTCTTCCCTTTCTCTCTCTTTTCCTCTTGGATTTTTCAAGCAAGAGACAAAAATGCATCCACTTTGTTTCTCAAGTTTCCAGGACAAAAAATAAGTACCCTGTTTAAAGCCTAGGTTTGAGATGAAGAATAGGAGCTCTCTTTACTCTTTGGGGATGGTATGACTCATAGCATCATAATACTTTTTCTAAAATCCCTTCTAAAGTTCTAACTACTTATGATTTTACGTTTTCTCTGTAGAAGCTAGACTGAGAATTACAAACTCATTTTGCCATAATATCTAAGGTAAACCCAAATTTTTAATTTGGCTAAATTTTAAGTCTTTGCATACATTGAGGCCAAATAAATCACGTAAATTAATTGAAACAGTGCATTTTTCTTCCCATTTCTAAGAATCTTCTCTAAAAAGAAAAACAGAAGAAAAAGAGGTCAGACTGCTGAGCCATACCTGAATCACTGAGAGAGTCTAGTGTATCTCAGAATGAATAAATTTACTTGAGCGTTGACCAAAATAGCAACACGAGGAATTAGCCCAGCTTCCTGTGCAGCATAATGACCAATAAAGGGAAGGCACAGGTGCCTTAGAGAAAAATTCAATCGAAGTGCAAATCTTTTATTCATAATTTTCAAATTAAATTGGCTTTTGCTTTTAAAAGCTTCCTTCAAACACTAATAAATGTTTTTTATATTAAAAGGTGGAAATGCCACACTTCTTTTGTAACCTAAAATGCCTGTAATTTTACATGTTCCCAAATGAAAAGCAGGAGACAAGCAAAATATGCAAATGAGAAAAATATTCAAATGGTTTTTATTTCAAACAGAAGTTAGTCTGAGTTATGCTCCTAATTGCGTCTTGCACTGACTAGTACTATTCCTCACACATTCAAACCCAAGATTCAGTCCAGCATAAAGAACTCAGCTTACATCAGGGTGAGTTGAACTATTTATCACAGCTACTTAGTAAGTCCTTGTAAGAATTTTCCACTAAGGCAAGGTTAAAGGGGTGGGGTAGGGTAATAATTGTTTTTGTTATGAACAACATATGCAAATGGAGTAGTACTGAGTTGTCCTAAGCCTCAAAATTTTCTAATGTCTAAGTGATACTATACAACAAAGAGATAATGTGTATAGTGCTGCATAACTGATAGGATTTTTTATTGTGATACAAATACATGTAGTGTGACATTTGTCATCCTTTTGAATATATACTTCAGTACTGTTAAGCATATTCACATTGTTGTGCAACCAATCTGTGGAACACTTTTCATCTTTTAAAATAAAGTCAGTAACCATTAAATGATAACACTGGAATGATTTTTTTGCTTTGTTTTGTTTTAGTAACCATTAAATGAAAATGTCCCACTTCAGCTTCCCCACAGCCTCTGGTTACCAACATTTTATTCCCTGCAGTATTTGACTATGTTAGGCAACTCCTGTAGGTGTGATCATGCAACAGTCACCCTTCTCTGATTGGTTTACTATACTTAAGTTTTTTTCATCTATTTAGTCACATGGGGCAGGATTTCTTTTCTTTTTAGGGCTGAATAATATTCCATTGTATGTATATACTGCATCTTCTTTATCCATTTATTGAATGGGATTGTATTAAACTAAAAACTTCAGCATAGCAAGGAAAAAACCCAACAAAGTGAAACATAACATATAGAATGGAAGAAACTATTTGTAAACCAGATGTCCAGTAAGAGGTTCTTATATTATTGACATATATGAAAGTTTGATGATTTAATTGCATAAAAATTCTGTAAGTATGCTAATTCAGAAATGAAGAGTTTAAGTTGATATTTCTCCGAGAAAACCTACACATTAGAATGGAACAAGTATATTACCAGTTAAATGAAATTCAAAGCCATGAGCTATCATCTCACATCTATTAAGATTATTATGAAACACACACACAATAATAATGTTAGTGTGATATGAAGAAATCAGAACCCTGTAAGCTGCTGACACTTTTGTAAGATGGTGCAATGTCTATGGAAAGCAGTATGTAGATGTCTAAGAAAATTAAAAATAGAGATACCATATGCTCCAACAATGCCAATCTTAGGCACATATCCAAAAATATTTAGACCAGAATCATTAAGAGATATCTGTACTTACATGCTAATTTCAGCCTTATTTACAAAAAGCAATCTGTATTTACATGTTAATTTCAGTATTATTTACAAAAACCAAGATATGCAAACAACTTCAATGTCTGTGACAATTTCAAGTTGAATTATTTCTCCTTCTTTGGAACTCAGATTCTCAAGAAATCTGCAGTGTGTCTTGGGAAACACTCAGTGTACTTACACTTCGGCCTACAGTACTTCAGGTGCTGCAAGTAAAAGTTGTTTCTTTTTTTGTCGTTCATTTCCCTGCATCATCTCTTCCTTTTCCAAGCAGTTTCAACTAGAATGTAAAATTTAAGTATTCCGAAGAGTTAAGCACCAAATTCCATTTCACTTCCACAGATACTAGCCAAACGTTAGTACTCAACATGATCTTATGCAGTAGTAGAACTTTATGAGTGACATTCTATTGCTCCATAAATAGAAGCTTGATATTGGTGTCCTTTCTCAGAAAAATATGACTCCTTCAGACAGGTACCCTAGTTCTCTCTACACTTGGATTTTGGTTAGAAAAATAAAACAATGCTGGTGGCCCAAAAGAAATAACTCGAGACTACGTTTTCACTAACTGGTTAAGACCTCCCAAGATAGCTGCAAGACAGCCTATGCTTCTTAATTCACACACACACACACACACACACACACACACACACACACACACACTTTCTCTTTGTACTTCCATCTTTTGTTATGATGTTATGATAATACATGTGCAATAAACAGATTTTTTTCCTCTAATTTATAATTAAATCTGAACAATGTCAATGATAACTTCCTTTTTCCTAACACTATCCAAACCCGCTGTAGGATATTGACTGATTAAACAAGATTTTTTTTTTTGACATCTGAGTTAACTTCTATGTGTCATGTCATGACAGCACCAACTGTATCACAGTTAATGTTGTGGCCTGTGAGACACAAAACTTCCAGCCTAGCAGCCAGCAGGCCATAAAAGATAATTTAGGATTATATATACATGAAGTTTGTGTAAGAAAGAATAGCTGAGCAGAATTGTCCTGGGGCATATTTAAGGTAGCTTGAACTCTTTGTTACTGTGGTTTATTATTTTTTGTCTCACATGTTCTTTTTATTATTTTGCCATGTTTTTCCATTTAACAATAAACTGTGTTTGAAATAAACACTAAAAATCAAATACGTTTGAGGAGGGTTTTGAAAAATATTTTATTTACACAAAATCTTTTGCCATTTATCATCAGTCACAAAGTGATAGTGAGATTATTGGATAAAGGAAAAAGCATATGACACAAACCTGCTAAAGAATCAGCCACTAACTCAAAAGTCAATATTTATTGTAACAGACTCTTCCAGAAAGTGAAAAATTACTAATATAGTAGCAGGAAGTGTGTTTGTATACCAGCTTGTGAACAATCATTCTTCATTAGACTAACTGATTTTAGTTAATTTTGTTTATTTCAATTAAGAGCCTCCTTTTGAGGTAGGAAAAATACAATATAACCTCGATATGTTTGCTCAATTTAGCAGAAATAACATTTTGCAAACAGATGACATTTTAATTGTAATGTAATTTTTCAAGAAGAAAATTAGATAAATTCTAATAATTGTTTATGTTTTAAAAAACCAAAATAATATAATCAAAGCAAATTATTTAACTTATTCTATTAAAAATGACAGAAATGATCTTGGCCGTTTCAAATTTATAAGACCAATATTGAATGAAACATTATTTGTTGTGTTTTGATAATACCAGTATTAATTTGGGTAGAGCTCAGTGTTATAGTAAGAATGTCACACAGAGTTAAAATGTTAATGCAATGGAAGTCCTGGACTTATTTTGGTCCATATACTTAGATTTATTCTATCCATAGACAAAAATTGTGTGAAAATAAACTCTGATGCTCTTTTGTTGTATCTAAATAAATTACAATACTTTTTGAAGCATAAGATGCAGTTGTCAAAATTTGCTCATGTTATTATATACAGAATAACTGAACTATAGCGTTTTAATAATCAAAATGATAGTGAAAAAATTCTTCAGAGAAAGTGTTGTCACCCAGACTGTAGACCAGACCACCTCTCTCCAACATAAGCACTAATTGTACAGCAATCTACAGAACAAATAACTCTGCAGGAATTCTAGAAATTATTCGTGATACAAACAGCCAAGTGAACATCTAACCAAGAACAAGATGCATTCAAAATGGTAGGAAGCTGGGAGAAGTACAGGCCTACCTGCATAGAAATTACTCAATTCCTGGTTCTTCCCAACAGACTCTTGCTTAGACTATTCATTCTGGTTTGTCAAAAGGCTTCTTGAGGGAACACTTTCTGTCTTGCTTAACTCAAACTACTGGTGAGATCTGTGGCATCCTTTAGATAGTTGGTTTGAGGCTGCTGAAAGCAGTAATAAGGTCTGCTGTATGTGAAAGCATGGAAGGGTTTGTAGAACCTGGAAGCGCCTAAGCACAAAAATCTATGGGTTGAGAAATATAACACAATTATCTGGGGTTCTAAGGCTCTCATTTAGAGAATTAAGACTCTTAAAATGCAATGAAAACTCACGTACAAATTAATATATCTTCCCATAGTGATGTTTTTACCATAAAGCCTAGACAGGATTTTTAAATGCCGAATTTTCACAAAAAAACACCAATATGAAGAGAAAGATGGAAACACGCCATTCAAAGAAACAAAATAGTAGGGTGCAGGAGCAGATTATAAAGGAGAAAGTCTTATGAATTACTTAACAATAATTGAAAAGCTACTGTCAGAAATATACCCAGTAAACAAGAACAGACACAGAAAACTAAGCAAAGATTTAAAAATAGTAGGCTGAACATGCATGCCTGTCATTAATCCCAGTACTCCGGAGGCTGAGGCAGAAAGATCTGTTCAAATTCCAGGGTAACCTGGGCTACACTGTGTGTCTAAAGCTAGTCTGGGCTGCATACCAAGACCCTATCTCAAAAAAAAAATTAAAATGGTATATAAACAATATTAAAAATCAACAAAAGGAAATTGTAAAACTAAGCATGAAATTCTAGAGTTGAAAAATGCAATAATTAATTTAGTAAATTCTCTAAATATGCTGAATAGAAAATATGAATAAACTAATGCATTTCAAATACGATCATTTGAAATTATTGAGTCTTAAAAACAAAAAGGAAAATGAATAAGGGATAGTAAACCTACTATCCCTTATTCTATACACATTCTCAGGATCCCAATATGAGTCTTAAAAGAGAAAAGAGTATACAGCGTATTTGAGGAATAATTGCCAACCACTTTCCAAACTCGAGCAAATAACTGAACATAAATTTTACCAAGTTCAATAAAATCGAAGTAGAAAAAGCTCAGAGAGCCCCACACTGAAATACATAATAAAAACATTGAATGTTAAAGACAAAAGTTATGAAAGCAGTAAGAGAAAAGTACTTCATTTTACCATGGAACCTCCTTAAGATAATTAGCATGTCATTCAGCAGAAACTTAGCATGCTGCAAACTATGGGATATATTTAAAATGTGAGAAGAGAAAAAAAGAATCTTTAGGAATACCTCAAAAAACCATTCTTCAAAAATGAGGGAGACACTCTTAGATACGTAAAAGTTGAAAGAATTTATTATCGTTAAACAAACACTAAAAGCAATGCTGAAGGTAATAAAGTCACACAAAGCATACAGTTCTCAAGATAAATAGACTGTATTCATGTAATATGAAAAATTATTTAATTTTGTTTCATAACTCTTACAGGATTTAAAAATCAAAGCACAAAAATAGCTGTGAATCTACGTTAACAGTACAGACATAAAAAAGATGTAAATTATGGCATCAATAACAAAAATTGGAGAGTGGAGTTAGTAAGAACTACAATTTTGTATACAATTTAATTTATCATAAGTTTAAAATAGATTGTTATAGTTTTAGGGAATTCTAAGCAACCAACATGGTAAACCCCCTCCCCCCAAAAAATCTATGTCATGTTCATAAAAGGAAATGAGAAGACAACCAAAAGATAATGGTAAAAGAACCAAAACATGCTACCCATTACAAAAAAACATCAAGCCAAACTTAAATCGATGAGAGAATCCAAGGGGAAATTTTTCTAAGACACTCAGGAAAAGTACTAAGAAAATAGCCACAGTAAATCAATTCTCTAACAATTACTTAAATATAAATCAGCTAAATTCTCTGATCAAGAGACATAGATCGGCTGAAAGAATAAAAACAACAGTAAGCAAAAACAAAACCCTAGGAGGGAAAAACTGCACCAAATGGAATTTCTACTTTTAATTCTTTGGGGAGTATTTACACTGACATTTATAATGACTGCAGTAGCTTATATGCCTACCAACAATGTAAAAGCATTCCTTTTTCCCATATGTACATCAGCATGTTATTATTTAACTTATGGATCAGAGCCATTCTTTCTGCAATAAAAAATGGCTCAGCGTTTCTTTTATCTGCATTTCTGTAATGGCCAGTAATGTTGAACATTTTTTCATGTGCTTATTGGCCATTTGTGCTTCTTTTTCTGAGAAGTTTCTATTCATTATAGTTGCCTCTTTATTGATTGGGTCTTTTACTATTGGAGGTGCAATATTTTTAAATTCTTTAATACAGAAGAATCAATAGCACATAGTTTCTCTCTCTCTCTCACACACACACGCACGCACGCGCACGCACGCACACATGAATTAAGGATATCTTTTTCAAATGCATAGGGGAATAGGGAGGAAGGAGAGAGGAAAGAAGGATGAAAAAGAGAATTGAGGGGAAAAATGGTTAATAAGTGGACCTTTTGCAAACTGGAAGCAGACCAAGAGTTGGAGGGAACAGGGAGGGAAGGGAATGTTAGGGTAATAAAAGAAAATGAACTAAGACTCATTATGTACATGTACCAACTCTTCATGAGAAATGTAATCATTATGTGTTGCAATCACGTGTACTAATAAAAATGCCTCCCTATAATAATATCCAACTATATGCTATGCACAGGGCATTCATTTTAGATCTAAAGACACAGGGTTTGAAGTGAAAGTCTAAGAATAAAATTATTTTATGTAAAATTATAAACAAAAAAGAGTAGCTGTGGCTATGTTAATATCAGATAAAATAATTTCACAAAGAGACAAAAATGCTGCTTAATGGTAAAAGAGACAAAGATACTACTTAATGATTAGAATGCAGTCATTTAACCAAGAACATGTAATAGCTGTAAGTATAGATGAACCAAACATAATTCCTCAATATATTAAGCCCTATTGTAAGAACTAAAGGGAGATACAGGCATATTAAAAGTAAGAATAGGAGACTTAAATGCCTCACTTTCACTATGATATACAACAATCAGACCAAAGATTAGTGAAAAAGAGACAGGACTTGAGCAAAACTCTAGAACAACCAGACTTAAGACTATATGTAGCATATTCCATCCAATAACAGCAGGATATACAGTTTTGCAAGTGTATTGGAAAATAGTTAAGATACAATATATGTTATGCAGCACAACAATTCTTAACACATCTAAAATATTGAAATGATACAAACTTTCCTATTACAATGAAATGAAACTAAATTTACTTGAAGGGAAAGCCACAAATACAGAGAAATTAAATAATACACTATTAATCAGCAGGTCAAAGAAATCACAGGGAAATCAGAAAATATCTTTGACAAAAATGACAAATCCATTCAAACAGGAAAGAACAATCTTTTCAACAAATGGTGCTGGCAAAATCGGATTATCTGCCTACAAAAGAATGAATTGGATCTTTACCTTACAGGATATCCAGAATTAACTCAAAATGGATCAAAGGTCTAAAAATAATAGCTAAAAGTAAAGGCCTTTAGCACACAACAAGGGAGAGATTTAGGATTTTAAATCTGGCATTTATTTCTTGGATATGATACTAAAAGCATACGCACTAAGGGTAAAATTAGATACATCTTGCATTATATCAGTATTTAAATTTCTGTGCCTCAGAGAATGCACTGCATAGTCGAAGAGGCAATCTATGGTATAGAAGAAAATATTTGCATATTATACATCTGAAAAAGAGTTACTATCTGGAATATATCAAGATCTCCTACAACTCTCTCGCAAACAGAACAAACCAATTAAAAATGAGCGAAGGACTTGATATTTCTTTTAAGAGAAGAAATAGAAATGTCCATAAACACATGAAAAGATTTTCCACAACATTAATAATGAGGGATATTCAATTAAAATTATTATGATATATTATGCTTTTCTCCTAAACAAAGCAAATGTGGATGAGGATGTGGAGAAGTTGGAATCTTTATGCAGCACTGGTGGGAATATAAGGTTGTGCCATCTTTATGAAAGACAGCAAGAAGTTCCTCAAAAGATGAAAAACAATTACCATGTAATCCAGAAATTCCAATTCTAGGTACATACTTCAGATAATTCATAGCAGAGTTTCAAAGAAATATATATTGCAGTAATGATAATAGCAGTATTATTCACAACAGTCAAAACGTGAAAGCAATGAAAATGTCCAACGGCAGATTAACGGATAGATATAAAAATATGATACATACAACTCCATGGACTCTTAATCAGCTTTAACAAGGAAGAGTATTTTGGTATATATTAAAACATGTATCTTGAAGACATTCTAATGGATTAAATAAGCTGGTCACAAAAGAATAAATGTCATATGCTTTCACTGACTATAAGGTACCTAGACTAGTCAAATTCATAGGTAGGAAGCAGAACGGTAGTGTTTGATGTCTAGAAGAGGAGGAAATTGGAGTTTTTATCTAATGAGTATGGAGTATTAGCTTGCAAGATGTAAATAATTATGTGGATTGGTTGTACAACAATGTGGATTTATTTATTACTAAGGAATTATATCTTCAAAAATAGTTACAATGAAAACTTTTACATTACCTGTATTTTAATTACAGTTAAAAGTTTTTTTTAAAATGCTCAGCAGTATTCATGTTCTCTCTTTGTGGTGCATCAGCAATTGAAGTTTAGAAAAATTGGAGTCTTGGAACAATGACTTAAAAGTCATCACCTGTGACCTACATTGAAGTTTGTTGTATTTAATTTAATGTAATGTAATTGAGTTCTCAAAATTCTAATTCTGAGTGCTGTTTTAAGAACTAAAATATGTTGGAATTTTTTTTGCTCAGTGCTGGGGTTGAACAGAGTACCTTGTCCATGCTAAGCAGATGCTCTACCACTGACTGACATCCTTAGCCTCTTTTTCAAAATTTTTATTCTGAGACAAGGTCTCACTAAATTCACCAGATTGACCTCAAATTTGTGATTCTCCTGCCCTAATGTTACATGTGTCTGGGGTTAGATGCATGTACCACCATATTTGGCTCTGTTGGAATAATTTAATCCATACTTAATGAATGGGATCCCATGAATCTCAGGTATATGAAGTTTGATTGAATTATAATTAATAAAACAAGATTTGTAAATGAAAAATCATTGATAAATTGTCAAGAAAAATCAAAGCAAGAATTTGAAAAATTGAGGAATATGTGCTCCTGTGTTACAGATATAATTTTGAAATTATCTTATTGTGTGTTTCAAACAGTTGATTTCGTAAATAAAAAGGTTCAGTGGTGCTGTTTTTACTTTTTTAAATTCATGCCTAAGAACACAGTGAAACCCAGGTGTGGTGATGCGTGCCTGTAATCCCAGCACTCTCGAAGCTGAGGCAGGAGGATCATTGCAAATTTGAGACCAGCCTGGGCTACAAAGTGAGCTCAAGTTCAGCCTGGACTGCGTAGTGAGACTATCTCACAAAGGCAAAAAAAAAAAAAAAAAAAAGAAAAGAATATAATGAAATGAAACTGATGAGGCCTACTTGTGCAGCATTTAATTTTGAAACATTAAAGTTACTTAATGAATCTTACTGTCAGCAAATTTTAAGAAAGTATATTTTGAATAAAGGGAATAAAATAGTACCTGTGAGAACAGTCAAGTTCTAATTTATACAATTTAATACAAAACAGAATTGAGAAAATTCTTCATTTAAAGCAATTTAAGATTCATTGAGGAAAAAACTTCTCTATGCTTACCATTATCTCAGTACTGATAGAAAGAACAGTATTTCAAATGCAAATACTATATTATATACGGATGAGTGAAAAGATTTCACCAATTTTGTAGGCATGAACCTCAAAATGTAACTTTGAAATGAATGTCAGGCACATTTTTGCCAATAAATTATTGGACTTTACATTTTAACATTCTTAGTATGTTATGTATTTCATGGTAAGAAAAATGTACCTTTGGATAGATTTGTTTCATTTTTTTGTATTATAACTATAGTACATCATATATTTTTCCATTAGAGCTATAGTACAGTTTTGTTGTTTCAACAAAATACTTGAGACCAGGTAATTTATAAAGAAAAAAGACCAGGTGGTGCCACCTGTAAACCCAGTGCTCTGGGTAGCTGAGGCATGATTGTAATTTGAAGATCAGTCTGGTCACTTTAATGGCTTAGGAAGCCCTTGTTTCGAAATAAAATCATGGAGCTGGGGATATAGCTCAGTGGAATAAGCGCCTGCCTAGCAAGCGCAGGGTCCTGAGTTCAATCCCCAGTACCGCCAAAAAAAAAAAAAAAAAAACAAATCAAATAAAATCATGAAAAGGAGGTTGACGATGGAGTTCAGTGTGAAGGTCCTGAGTTCGGTTCCTGATACCACACTTACACGCAAAAAGAAAGATTTACTTAAACTTACATTTGTAGACGCTGAGAAATCCAAGATCGGGCAGCCAGAGCTGGTGAGGGCCTCTTGCTGCTTCCGGGCAGAAGTTGGAAGGGCAGGTGCACATATGAACAGAGACAAAACCCAAAAGTTAATTTCACTTTATAACACTCCATTCATAGTGCATAATCTAGCTCATGGGCATTACAATTTACTCCCATGGTAAGTGCTTGAATCTCTCCTAACAATCTGACTGCCCCTGAGAGCTCCTCTTCTCACAACTTGCACACTGGCAGTCAAGTTTGTACATGAGATTTAGAGGGAACAAGCTACATTCAAACCACAGCAGGTTGACTCAATTTAAAATTAAATTTTCTCGAGATCCGGGGAAGATGGCGACCAGGTGAGCAGCAGGGAAGCGAACCTCCTTGATGGGCGCCGCCAGCTCGAGACAGACTTGGCGAGCGTGAATGCCGGGACCTCGGCTGGGAAGTTTAGACTGGGCGTATTTCTCTGGGATGCCGGGGGAGATGTGGTAGGGCGGACCAGGCTGCCGGGGCGAGACGTGGGAAAGCCCCAGATGCTGGGAGCCAGGGACGATCCGCGCGGGGAAGAAGCTTGGCTCGGTCCAAGCGCAGTGGGAGCGCGGCCGCCTCGGTCCCTCCCACCTCCCGAGCCGGTGCAGCCCCCCGGCGACTCCCGATGGAGATTGGCTTGCTGGCGGCGGAGACGCCCGGCAATCCCACGTTTCCGGTGTGTCGGGCGAGCCGCGCGGAGCGCCGCTGGAAGCAGAGAGAAAGATTTGCTGGGTCCTAGCGCCCTGAGAGCGCGGACGGCTCGATCCCTCCCGCCTCCCGAGCCGGCGCAGCCCCCCGGCGACTCCCGACGGAGATCGGCTTGTTGGCGGCGGAGACGCCCGGCAGTCCCACGTTTCGCGCGTGTCGGGCGAGCCGCGCGGAGGGCCCCAGACGCCGCCAGAAGCGGAGGAAGGGATTTGCTGGGTCCTAGCGCCCCGAGAGTACAGACGGCTCGATCCCTCCCGCCCCCCGACCCGGCGCAGCTCTCCGGCGACTCCCGACAGAGATCAGCTCTCTGGCGGCGGCAACGCCCAGCGGTCTCACGTTTCGTGTGCATCGGGCGGGCCGCGCAGAAAGCCCCAAAGGATAGACTGGCACCTTGGAACCTTCATGCCTGCAGGGACTCCAATAACTGGTGAGATATCGGCGCTCGCGACCAGATCACCGAGTGGGGGAGGAGATCCATCCCTATACCTGCAGGGAACCCTG